>JAYMSR010000801.1:0-12167 GCA_036897825.1 Plantago rigida | reverse complement strand
AAAAAATTATCGATTTTTCGTATATCCGTATAAAATTGTCGATTTATTGTATCATTGTCGGTTTATCGTGCGACAATTCTGCAGATTAAAAATAAAAAAATACATAAGGCTAATTTATACAATGCCTTGGTCAACGGGTTTATCCGTCAAGTAAAGTTAAGTATGTTGATGAGATCATACCGCACCGTACAGTGTAAGTACAATATTAGAAAAGTAATAGTAACCTATAGTTTACTTTAATAATAAATAAAAAGTAGAAAATAATAAATTAATCAAGATAATAAAATAGTCTACTATGCAGCTCGTATCCTCACCCACTTGGTCCGTCTCTCTTCCAATTTGGTGTTATGAATTTCTTCATATTCCAAAGTTAACTGTCACATACTTTACGGGTTGTGTACGGATACATACAGAGTTCGACCCTATTCTTCGACCCTTTTACTGGTTGCTTTTGGTATCGTCTACGAACATAATCTATTTTGATCATGTTCATTCGCGTACATCGCTCTCTCAACGAGAGACTATTCACCTTGAAGAACTCATGCAGTCAAGGAGAACTCTGACGAGGACCTTGCTGATGTATTTAAACACCCTAACGCCCCCTTCAAATGTTGGTACACGTGCTCTACGTCGGGCTTCTATCGACCTTTAGACTTGACTAATCCATGTGGAATGACACGTCCACATTTCTCCTCTTTCACCTTCTAAGTTCTCATATGAATTTTGCTCTTACTAACATGATATGCACTGATGATGGCCTCGTTCAATCTCATACCTAAGACTTTAGGAGAGAACTGCACCCTCCTAGCTACTCGTTGGGAATTGACCCTTGTCTTAAAGATACCCAATGATATTTAGAAATAAACTTCCCTTTTTCTCTTACCTTTTTATGTACCACAAAAAAAAATGATATAATTAAAAAAATTATATTACAAAACTTTAATAATTTACGTTTCATAGCTTTATTAATTTAGTTTGCAATGTGATTTAGAATTAATTTCCGTTAAATGTACGACTAGAAAAGGTCAATAAAATGAAATGGAATAAATTTAGCTTTTAAAAAAGAACTAAATGAAATGGAAAGGTATTAATAGAGGAATTACAATATAATCCCTAGAAATAGTATAGTTCCTAAACATTTCCATTTTATGACTTCGTATTGTTATTCTCGACAACTCGTGTGTAACATGACTATTAAAATAGCTACATGGAATTCCTTTTAGGGTCATTTGAATCTTGGACTTGGATCTAGTATAAGATAAACTATAGCTAGGTCATGCATATACGCCTTATAATTTTCAATTGTAATTGTAATACAATAGTGAGGGTACTCCTGATTAATTCAATGATGTCCCTTGTTGGCACAAGTAACATTGACACCTCATTTAAATTATTTTAAACTTTGAAGAGTTACATTTATCCATTCTTAAATGTCTTGCATTCCGTCGCACATTATCAGAGGACAGTTCTTCGGTACCCATTGTGGATTTGGCAATGGTCCTACATTGATACCATTTGAAATTCAATGATGTTTGATCGACTGAGGTCCAACCCGTTGAGTTATTGTTTTCAATGGTTTCATAGCTCATCCATCATTAAACCCATCTAAGTTGACAAACAATTTCACATTTTATGAAGTTTTCAGGCGACTTTTAAAAGTAAATATGTTAGTGCTTTGGTTGCGGATAACATCATATATAGCCGAGACTTATACATACCGGTCATTATTAACCGCAAAAACCTATAATGTTCAGATGTTGGTTGGAACTTGGAAGTATACATGTAAGACGGTATATTCACTATTAATAGAAAGGTATATTCACATGCACAAAGGGATAGTAAGCAATAACACGTGAGTATAGGCAGCAGTACCACATGTTACTTTCTTTTTCTGTTCCCAAACAACACTTAACCCTTTAACTCGACGTCAACATGATTGATTTATTACCCTTCCATCAAAAAATGAGATGATAATTACAAGTAACAAAGCAACGAAAGTGGACCCAACGTTTAAAGTTCCGCGAATCAAATTATATACGCGAAACGTTAGGTGAATCTTAAATTATTAAAAATATGAATATAATTTAATTTCCATTCAACTTTTAGAGAGTCGAAGGTTTCACTATGCTCCCGTCAGAATCCACTACTGTAAAGTGTTGTAGGACATCGTATCTAATTAATTTGAAAATAAACAAAGCAATCTTCTAAAACTACATTCATCGATGTATATAATTAAATGAATATATTGTTCATGTTATCTATATATTTATACTATACCGTCTCCGATGAAATTAACCTGAACTGAGTGAAATCTTGATCGCAGCTGAAAAAGTTAGAATCACTTGATGTATTAGCTTATTTGACAAAATGCATGTAATAAAGTTGGTTAGACACACTATGTTTCAAAGTAAACATACGATATACTAGGTTCGTAACTGAACATGTTACGTTGATCAGGACTCTCCGAGATATGCATAACCGTCAGATCCCAACATCAAATCAATCTGAACCGTCCATCACGTCTTATCCTCTTTCCGCCTACTCATATTTCCGCTATATAATCAAAAGACACTCGCAGCTGAAAAAGTTCTCCCTTTCACTGAAAAAAAAATACCTCGATTCTCATCTCTCTCCATATACACATACAGAGCTATCGGTGTATCTATTTATCGGTGAGTCACCTTCTCTTATCTATGATTTACGATTGGAGTTATCAATTTTTTTAATTTCTGTTTAATCGTTCGAGAACCCTAATTGATGCTAAGGATCCGAATATTATGCACGGTTAATAAGACTTCTGTGTGTTTTGTAGAATTGATCTGGTGATATGATTCATGCTGTTTGTTTACCGGTTACGAAATGATAATGGTTATTAAGTGTGATTAGGTGCCTAGTTTGTTGGATTTGTTTTTTGTTTTCCATTTTTGTTGGATTATTTGTTTTTTTGCTCACGATTTTGCTTTTATAGGGAAGCTTGTGTATGTGTGTGTATAAGTAGATACGATAACGATTGGCGGATTAGCTAGTGAAAAGTCGAAAAGGAGAAATTTCGGTGAGTGAAAAGATGGAAAGTATTTGAAGCAAAAGGCTACAGGTGGTTTTAGATTTTAGTTTGCGCCGAATGGTAATTAGGAATTATTTTCGGTGTAAGTAATCAAATTATTAGTATGTGTGATTCTGGCTATGGGTTCTTGGGAATGAATTCAAAAGGCGGCAGTAGCTTGGGATTTCCTTGTGTATTTTGTGGTTGTTTTGTTGGAACATTCCGTATGCTCGTGTAAAGGTATTGAGTATGGTTAATTGATACAATTTTGCCGTTTCAAAAAAAAAAGTGCGTGATTCATGCTTGATTTTATCTGCTTGGAAACCTGTTAATTTCTATTTTTCATGCCATTTTTGTGTGATTGTACATTGATATTACTTTCCCCCCATGCTTGTAGTGGATTGAGGGTGTTGAACGTTAGGTTTTCTGATGGAAACTACCATCGAATATCAGAGGGATGAAGCGTTAGGATCGAAGGTTGGTGTTGATGGTGAAGTGATTGAGTTAAGCAAAAAGGAAAATATTGATCTCAGTTCGGATGGGTTCAAGGATACTGATGCAGATGAGGTCTTTGAAGAGGCACTTGAGCCAGAGGCCCCGGTGATTAATGCAGAGAAAAGTAAAATAGTTGCTGGCCAAAACATGGAATCAGTTGGGAGCCTGGAGAATGTTGATCCTGATGCAGCTCAACAGTCGGAGCATAATCATGCCCAGGATGAAAATCCAATCAATGAGGTTGAGACCCAAAATGACGCGGATGTAGTTGTTAGGGATGGAACTGATAAATTACATGATGAAACTAATGTCGGGGAAAAAGTTGACTTAGCTCCTACTGATGGTCAAAGTAACTATCCTAGTTATTTCGATATGGTGATTAAAGAGTCTAAGCATGAGGATGGCATATCGGAGAATGTAAGCTCTCCTGGAACTTCAGATTTTAATGAATCAAAGGACTTGGATGCAGATACTGGAGAGGGATCGACAGTTGAGATGTTTGAAACTCCAAGGTTTAATGTGGTGAATGGAAGTGAGAACCCACAGAAGCCTGACATAGAAGGAAATGATGGTGTCGTGGAAGTTCAAGATGCTAATAAAGTAAATGAAGGTCATGTTGGCTCAATGGAGCAAGAAAACGGAATATTGCACCATGTGACTAAGGCAGGAATTTTGAATAACGAAGATACGAAAAGTGGAAATGATAATGTCAATATAGAAGAGCTTGAGACAACATCTGCAATTAAAGATGCCATTGACGGTAGACAAATTGAAGGTGATTCCGAGCCAGTCTCCCAGTCCAATGGGACTTCATGCCAAATTGATGATCAAAATGGTACTGTGAGTGTGTTGTCAGAATCCAAGTCTAATGGGGATGTAATCCATACTACTGAAAGGAGTGTTGCGGCAAATGAATCAGTTGCTGTTTTAGGTCATGGTTATGAGCAGGAAAATAGCGACATCTTGGCCAGTCAAAATCTTGACATTAAAGATCTTGTTGGAGAAGAGGAGGAAATGCCACATACTTCCGTTCCTAATGCCGAAGGTGTTGATAAAACAAAAGACCAGGAGTTAGAAATTGTTGATGGTCATGCTGTTGATAATGATGAGACAACTGGTGTCACAGCTTCAGATATCTCTTCCCCTGGTGATGCTAATGAAAGCAATGAAGCTGAGACTAACTTGCCTCCTTTAGTGGAAAGCAGTACACATGACCTTGAAATTGCAAAAGCTGAAACGCCGAATTTAGGGCCACCTAAATTGTTAACAGAGAGTCCTACATCTCCTCAAACGGAGCTTAGGGATACAAGTGACACAGTTTCTAAAACTTATACTGATATACCAGGAAAGGAAGGGGGTAAAGATGATACGAAGGAAGAAGCTGTTTCCGAGACTGAAGAACAGGAATGTGAAATTATATTGTCTCCCGGTGAGTCTACCATCTCCAAGACCTATCCTGAACGCCCTGAGCTCACTGCTGACATTCAGAAACCTGTTTCTGGGGACATGCCAATCAATGGCGAAAAGGAAGCCAAAGCTAAAGTGGCGATATCTTCATCTGCTGAGACTGTGACTACTCGTCCAGCTGGCCTTGGTCATACTGCTCCTCTGCTTCAACCTACTCAGAATGCAGCTGGAAATAAAGAAAGTGGATCCAGAGCTGCATCCAATGTACCACCTACCAAAAGTACTTCTGCTGCTCCAGCTCGCCCAGCTGGCCTGGGACGTGATGCACCGCTACTGGAACCTGCCACTCGTGTCAGCCAGCATCCTCGAGTGAATGGTGGTACTTCACCTCCTCGTAACCAGCTTGTTGAGGATCAGAATGGTGATGCTGAGGAATATGATGAGACTCGTGAAAAACTTCAAATGATTCGGGTGAAATTTCTGCGTCTTGCTCATAGACTCGGTCAGACTCCACACAATGTTGTCGTAGCTCAGGTCTTGTACAGATTAGGATTGGCTGAACAGTTGCGGGGAAGAAGTGGTGGTCGTGTTGGTGCATTTAGTTTTGACCGTGCTAGTGCAATGGCTGAACAGCTTGAGGCTGCTGGGCAAGAAGCCTTGGATTTCACTTGCACAATCATGGTTCTTGGGAAATCGGGGGTTGGTAAAAGTGCGACTATAAATTCCATATTTGATGAAAATATGTTTGGTACTGATGCTTTTCAGGTAGGCACAAAGAAAGTTCAGGATATTGTGGGGACTGTGCAGGGGATCAGGGTTCGTGTTATTGATACACCTGGGCTTTTACCTTCTTGGTCTGATCAGCGCCAGAATGAGAAAATTCTTCATTCTGTTAAAAGATTTATCAAGAAAACTCCACCAGATATTGTTTTGTATCTTGACAGATTAGATATGCAGGGCAGAGATTTTGGTGAGACCCCACTATTGCGAACCATTACAGATATCTTTGGACCATCTATTTGGTTCAATGCTATTGTAGTTCTGACCCATGCTGCATCTGCACCGCCTGAAGGTCCCAATGGCACCGCAACTAGTTATGATATGTTTGTGACTCAGAGGTCCCATATCGTTCAGCAAGCAATACGCCAGGCTGCTGGAGATATGCGATTAATGAATCCAGTTTCATTGGTGGAAAACCATTCAGCATGTCGGACAAATAGAGCTGGACAGAGAGTGTTGCCAAATGGTCAGGTTTGGAAGCCACACTTGTTGCTTCTTTCTTTTGCATCTAAAATTTTGGCAGAAGCAAATACACTTTTGAAATTGCAAGATAGTCCACCTGGAAGGCCTTTTGCTCCCCGAACAAGATCTCCTCCTTTACCTTTCCTACTCACATCTCTTCTGCAATCCAGACCTGAAGTTAAACTTCCATCCGAGCAGTTTGGTGATGATGATGATGCTATAGATGATGATCTGGATGAGTCTTCTGACTCAGAAGATGATGGAGGCTATGATGAGCTGCCACCCTTCAGGTCATTGCCAAAAGCTGAGCTGGAAAAGCTTACTTCACCTGAAAAGAAGGCATACTATGATGAACTTGAGTATCGGGAAAAGCTTTTCATCAAGAAGCAGCTAAAGGAAGAAAAGAAGCGACGGAAGATGATGAAGAAAATGCAGGAGGCACTTAAGGATATGCCCCCCGAATTTAACGAAAGTGCAGAAGAAGAGAGTGCTGGTGCTGCATCTGTACCAATTCCTATGCCAGATTTAGCCCTACCTGCATCTTTTGACTCTGACTATCCAACTCATAGATATCGTTCCCTCGACACCAACCCTTGGATTGTGAGAGCTGTCTTGGAACCTAATGGCTGGGACCATGACATCGGATATGAAGGAATAAATGCTGAGAGGTTATTTGTGGTGAAGGACAAGGTACCAATATCTTTCTCTGGCCACATTTCGAAGGACAAGAAAGATGCAAACCTTCAAATGGAAGTTGCAAGTTCTATTAAGCATGGCAAAGGGAAATCGACGTCTATGGGTTTTGAGATGCAGTCAGTTGGAAAGGATATGGTATATACTATGCGGAGTGAAACTAGATTTAGCAATCACAAAATAAATAAGGTCGCTGCTGGTTTCTCAGCCACTCTTTTAGGTGATGTTTTGACTTGTGGAATAAAACTAGAGGACAAGTTGTTAATTGGTAAACGGGGTCAGGTAGTTCTCTCTGGTGGTGGCATTTATGGTCGTGGGGATGTTGCATATGGAGGTAGCCTGGAAGCTACATTAAGGGATAAAGACCAACCGTTGGGACGCTTTTTATCAACTTTGGGTGTCTCTGTTATGGATTGGCATGGAGATCTTGCAATTGGGTGTAATTCCCAGACCCAGATCCCAGTTGGGCGGTTCTCAAATTTGATTGCTCGCTTTAATATTAGTAACCGTGGTTCTGGACAAGTTAGTCTCCGAGTCAACAGCTCAGAACATCTTCAGATAGTCTTGATTGGCATGATTCCTCTGGTCAAGAAGTTACTTGGTAATGACAAAAATGGATAAACCATGAAGCAAAAGATCGAATATTTCAATTTGCTAGTGATGGACATCCTTTGCGTGACCAGCAACCAATATAGATATGGTTTGTTCCTTTCAACTGTGCCTCTTATATTTGAGTTATTTTAGTTACATTGTGAGATTGTGGCATAAATAAAGTCTGTTTCTCTCGTACAAATAAAAAATTTAATTGGAATATATACAAAAAAATTGTTGGTATTAATATATGACTTGCATGTTGGGTTTGGCAGTTGAATTTATACTGTATTAATCTATATCAATCTCTCAATGGTTTTCCGATAAACTTATTAACTGTCACTCTTGAATGGTATTCTTGAAGTTGATATGGTCAATCTCTCTGTTGTTTTATCAATTTGATTCATATTCATTTCATTTCCAGATTTATCAATTTGTTTCATTTCATTTGATTCATGTTCATTTCATTCATTTCTTTAGATTGGACTCTGTGTAGTTGTTTTAGTCACATGCATTAAAGGTCTATGATTCTGTAAAAACTGATAGGAGGAAATTTGTGGCTTACCCCAAAGTATGCAGGTTGTGCGATTTGGTGTCTAAACTTGGAAAGTTTGTGGGGAGTGCCACAAGATCTAGTTTCCACTCCCTGTGAGATATGGGCAACACATAATTGCTGCTGTAGAAATGTGATCAGCCTCCGAATTCCTTACTAGCCAGTGCTCTTTCCAAATTGAACTCCCAGTTTTTTAAATCTCTTGACTTGAATAATAAGGCTAATCATGTAAAGAAACAACTCAAAATATGTAAAGGAGCAGTTAGTTGGCTGAAATAACCCCTCAGTGTCCTTCCAGTCAACCATATATTGACATGGCCAGGGATGTGCTAGAAATGGATCTTGGGACAATTAACTCACAGTTTAAAAGATGTTCTCCCAATGTTGTTCGAATATTCGATGTTTATACTTGTACATTACCCAAGGGAAGTGTAGGATGAATTTGACCTAGCGCTTGCAAATTTGTGATGTACTTGCCAAATTTTACTCTTAATAGAAATACTTTACAGTAATTTGTACCGAGTCTAATTATGATATGATGAGGTCTGAATTCGTGACAGCTTAAACATGTGCAATGAGGTAGGCATTGAAGTGGATGCTGGGTAACGTGTGCCACTCTGATTTTAGTGTGTAATAAGAGCTCTCAATGTATATGCAGAGGATCTAAGAATCTGTTTCTGTTTCATTAGTAGCTTTATATCATATAGTATGTATTGTGGCAGTAGATTATATAGAAGTTCCACTTGTGTGTAGATTTAATACTGGTTGTCCATTTTGTTCAGTGCTTGTTCTCACCTTACGTTGTACTAATTTCTGCTTTCAAATTTCTTCTTAATTGTTCAGATGGACGAACAATAGGATTCCTGGAGGAAACATCAAGGAGAGGAGATTCAGGGGCTTGCACGTATAGATCAAGGAGACATCTGCATTTGCGTACATGCATTTGATCTTTCTTTTGTTCTTTTTAGTATTTATTTGCGCATGTAATATTCTTGAGATTTCTTCCTGAATTTTGTAGAACAAGTATTTACTGCTATGAATGGAAGTTCTCTGTGTTTTCTTGGACCTGTTTAATAATGGTGTTGAATACACAATTTTTCGACTCTATTTGGACTCTGTCTAAGTTTTATTGCGTAGTAGTCTGTGCGTATTTTGATACACTATCCTTGGGTAAAATGGTACATGAAACATGTTTGAAAGTACAGTTAAGAATAGATGAAATCTTGCAATTCCTGCAAAAGGCGATAAAATAAATTGGTGGCTAAGAGGCTCGTGCCTTGCTTCACATACAAGTCTAATGGTAGTTTTAGGAAGAATTTAGACTTAGACCTTTGGTTCACTCATCCTACTATGACTCATTTTTTGATGTCTTTGCTAGCCATTTTTCTCCACCATTCTCCATTTCACCTCACTTGAGACCAGGTCCTCGTGATCCTTTAATAACGGATCTGACACTTTGCAATCAAACATACCTCTCTGCTGCAGCACTTTGCCATGGCAGGACTAATTCCCTTGTCGCGGTGAAGTATACAATCTCCCTTGAGCACGTTGAGTTGCTCCAAGGTATCCTCTAACTCCCGTATGCCTTGAGCTCTCCTTGGCCAAAATAGTGAAGTCTTGGAGCTCTGTGAACCTTGGGTAACATCTTCCAAGCGTGGATAGTTCCTTAGAAAAATAGCCATGGCTCAAAACTTACATGTTTTTACATCAAAATCTCTCGCTTTGACATCAAAACTCACCAAATTGAACCTTTGTCCCAAACAAGCAGACTCTAAAAATTTTGTAAACTCACAGAAACACCGAAGAGTTGATCACTAAACTAACGAAACAGAATATTGTAAGAGTCAAAGATTAACTCACTCAGACCAAAAGATAAACATGTCTCCTCTGTAACTTGAACATAGTTGAACACACACTCTTGATGCACGCACTCTCCACTCTCCAGGAAGACATCTGCGCAGGCGATAGGCTAGCCCAGGTTTCTTGTTCATGTTCTTTAAATGTTTTCCGATGTAATATGAGTATTTTATAGCTTAAGTTGATCTTAAAAAGTCAAACGCATATTTTTCAGTGTGGAGAAGTGCTGATTTCTAACATATCTTTCAATGGTGTCATACTGAATTATTGTTGTAATAGATCGCAGACGCATACCTTTGATCGGTCACTTGAGAAACAATTCCATACACATTTGAACATAGGTTCACAATTTACAAACAATATTAGAAACACTGAAAAAGCGTTCCAGTATATATGCCTTAATACAAGATAGGCATGATCCGAAAACACAATTCTAGGCATAATGTATCATACAGAGACGGTAATCGAAAAATGCATCGCCCGTGGAACTATTAAGCGACACTGTATTTATCATCAAAACTCCACGAGCCAAACGGAAGGCCCCCGAGCCTCCTATGATTGGCAATTCCCGGTTCTGCGTCAAGTAGCGATTGTGCCCTACTACGGTAAGAGTGCTACCATTGTACGTGCCATTAGTGAAGACCAGATCCAGTGTCATATGCAAACTCGTTTCCTCTAGTGATGCATAAGCAAAGAGTCCTTGAGCTCGACCGATTATTTGAGAATTTGGGTTGGGCTGTTCTCGAATTGGATCATCTAGTACGGCTACTATCCCGAAAGATGTCGGTGATGACGAACTAGTACCAGCGCTTGCTACCTGCAAATAACGTAAATGTACTCAATGTAGTAACTTTTTATAAAACTTCCTATTGTTAGCTAATCGCATGTTTGACATGACCCTGATCACTTAGCTTATCAACTTAACTTATCAGACGATTTCATCTTACTTGATCAAAAGAAGATCCTATAACAACTCTGTTTGTTGAATGTCAATAAAGTAACTGATTACACGAATTATTTTAAAAACTACTCTATGTAACTTTTTAAAATTTTGAAATATTGATCAAATGTCAATTACTTTATCAAATACCAGTCACCTTATAAGCTCGTTTTGAAAAATAGGACACTAAGTAAGATCTCAAGTTCAAGCTTGTTGTTGAGTGATGTCATTTTATCATACAATTCACCTTATTTTACCAAAATAAGATAGTTTGACTTCAACAAGTTTGCTTGGTGAATGCCAATAAGGTGACAAATTTGTTGGCTCATTTGAAAACTTGCTCAATGTAAGTTCACTGATCATCTACCAGTCACTTTATCAGCTACTAGTTGTAAGCTATCAATCACCTTATTAGTTCACTTTGTCAATCATACAATCTCAAATTATGTTATGTTGTTACGATTCGTACTTGAATATTGCTCGGATTCGGGCCGCTAAAAATGTCATGAACATAGAAGTGGAGCTGGGTGACTGTCTCCTTTGCACGACGGAGACTATTGGCCCAAGATTTCATTTCTTGATCTTGATTTGCAATGCTAGTGCCATGAACAACAAGAACTAAAGAGAGAAGCATGAAAACTAAGCATTGGTTTGCCATATTTGCTTAGTTGTGAATGATACAATGAAGATGAGAAAGTAAAACTTTATAGAGGAGAATGGGATGCAGTTGCTAGCTAGCTGGATGGCTGCTGAATAATTTGGTAGCAATTTAAGCATGGAATCGTATTCTGTACGTGCACACAAAAGTTACAAAAGGTGGCTTTGCGATCTGTGGCTAATTTGGCTTTTGAAACTGTTGTATTCTACGGACTACTGTTTTGAACATTCATTTCGTTGTCAAACTTCTCTTGTTGTCTCAGGGCCCGGCCAATGATGTAAGAAACTGAATGGAAATGAACAAACATGCTAAGGTTCACTAGTTAAGATCCACGAAATTAGTTGGGAGTTTTACTACCAAATAATTGCCATGTTATCAATGTGGTAATTGGTAGTTTCTATTAGGTAATTTTTTTTTGTTTTTCCTACTAATGAATAATCCAGTCGGACATTGTCAGACTCATTTGAGTACGTGATCTCTCAAACGGCATTGTACTATTTCACATGAATGATTTATTTATCAAAACTAGGTGATAAACTATGATACTAGTTGATTGGATAATTTAATAAACTATTTGATTTTGTTGCATGTGTTTAATAAATTATTTAGCTCATAAGATAGATGATTTGATAAATATAGTAGTTGTACTATCTAAAAACAAATAGACACCTTATTTTTTTTAATAATC
>JAYMSR010000800.1:0-12181 GCA_036897825.1 Plantago rigida | reverse complement strand
CAATCCGTCTCCAATTTACTCAAGGAATGAATTCTCCCAGTTAGTTATGAACTCTAACTAATTCTCCCTCTCAAATCCCAGAGCCAATCAACACGTCAGTAAAGCCTTGTCATCACTTGTTGTCTTCCAATGTTTCCTCCAGTGTACCCGATACACCAACACTACACACAAGATCCTAATAGCACCAGTCTTTGACTTCTTTCATTTTTCAGTGTATTTAATACATCAAGTTCCTTTTTCATTAGATATACTCACAATGATGTTGGAACAAAGTACAGAAGACCGATCACTAAACACATACAGCACCATCAATATTCCAATAATTAGTCTGGAAGACAAATCTTGACAACCTTCAAAGGTTTGCACCTAGCACTTTTATGTGATTTGTGGGGCTTAACGGTACTTCACTTGGTTCGTTTTAGTAGAACTTGACTTTGATTTACTCGAAAGGGTGATCGAGTCCAGATCGGACTCTGTTGTATGCTAGTTTAACTAACGAGTTGACTTAGACACGCCCTGGTAAGTCTATTTAATTATGTGCTTAGCTGGATTTTAGGTTTTACGCATGTTTCTTTAACGAGCGGAACCGAGTTTAGATTTAATTAGGTATGAACTCAAGTCAGGTCGAATTATATGATACTCGGTTAGAATCGTTTGAGGGCAATTTAGTTTCGGAATTGGTTTTTTATGGTTTTATCAAGTCCTAGCATGTGAAAGACAAAAGTAATGCTCCCAATAGTATATAGTTACTCAATGGATTCATTAAAGGATTTTTAGGCTTATGATTGTGATGTTACATAAATGCAGGTGGCAATTTCATTTGCGAAAGTAATTCTGAATTCGATAAAACCTAGTACAGAGGTACTTGGCAGACTTCCAGGAACGGACATATTCTGTAACAAGTTGCAATATCCAGTGTCCACCAATATTTCGGGTGTTCTGATTGTTCGTATTAATTCGGGGACTCTTTGCTTCGCAAATGCTAATTCAATTCGCGGAAGGTAATTAATTCATTAAACTAGATTGATTAGCACCTCTCTGACCTAAATCACTAGTCATTTTAGACAACTTTGATGATTAACTGAATTGTGTATTCAATTGCCATATGATCCAGGATCTTGAAATGGGTGAAAGACGAGTCTCGAAATGATGGATGTGCTAATGTTCGTGTGGTCGTCCTTGACATCTCTAGTAAGTTCTTGACATCTCTAGCCTTTTGAATTAAATCTTATGTAATTTTTGCGTTAAATTTTTCTGATATCTTGAATTTTTGAGGAAAACTGTTCTTACACTTAACTTGTGTAAAACTGATTTTTCTTGGTCATATAAGCGACTAATTGAGTCACTTTACCCCGACTAAAATAGTTTTACAGTTAGTTAAGTTAAATGCAAAACTGATTTTATAGGAGATTTACTCCATAGTAATACTAATAGACTATCTCGTTTAATTTGTAAAAATTACAGACATAGTGAATATTGACACTTCGGGGATTCATGCCTTGAATGAACTGCACAAGGAACTACTTTCACAAGGGATAGAAGTGAGTTACACCTTAAATTACAAATACAATAATTTCTTCTAATAAATTCATAGGAAAACTGAAACAAATTTGACTTTTATTTTAACGCGTGCAGTTAGCATTAGTGAATCCAAAATGGCATGTGATAACGAAAATGAAGGCAGCAAAATTGACAGAAAAAATCGGAGCTGGGCGGATATTTCTGTCCATAGGCGACGCGGTTTATGCTGCCCTAAATCTGAAGCTCAGTGATATAAACTGTTGAATGGAGGTTGCTTGCTAGTGAAATAATGAAAAACCCTACAACATTGGTTTAGTGCCCAACGTTTGAATTTGTGTGTATGTAATTAAGATGTACTGTAACATATTTTTAGCTGCATGTAAGAGGGTACAATTCAAAGCAGGCCCGTGTGGAGAATGTAGTACTGTTGCTAAATAATTTAACCAGTCACAAGTGAGATTTGATTAACGCGTACAAATATGGAGTCATTTGGATTGGTTTATCTGTCTGTTGGATGATTATGCTTGAATTAGATGTGGTGGGAAAAGGCAAGAAGCATGTGATTAATGGATATTTAGACAGCTTAAATCCATAACCTGACAGACAATATTTAGTGCACTTCCATGTTATTAATTTTCTTATTATTATTTTCCTTTATCCCATTTTTTTAAAAAAGTATCAATATTTGTCACACCACCCTTACCTCCTTATATCACTTAGCGATCATGTAGAGGCCTTAGTTGGTTATCCGAACTGTTTTACTCTCGACAATGAGCTTATCCCCATCGTCTCAATGGACAACCATGACCCCTGTTATTTTGAGGTATCCTATAATATTTAGACTGAACTGAAGACTGAAATATTGAACATTTTCTCTATTGTATATTTTCTTCGAGGCTTTTGAAAAACACCAACTCTAAATGATGTATTGTTTTCATCAATTTAACAACACATTGTTTATGATCAATATTCAGAGTAAGGTGGAAGCCTAAGGCTTTTTTCTTTTCATTTCAAATGAAAAGTTGGAGCCTTGTGATAATTATGGGTTCTAAATGGTGGAGTCAAGTCCTCATAACTACCTATTGGACGCATATTTCAAATATGACTTGATTGATTTTATTATTAATGAATTAACACGAATTAAGACCATGTTCATCAAAGGTAGTAACAACCTAAACTTAATGATTCAAGTCATTACTAGAGAACAAACCCAAAGCCCCTCTTGTTCATCAAATTGACTAATTCAGACAATTTTAGCAAGAAAAAACTAGTATACATTAAGTTTCCAGGCAAGTTTTTACGGTTGGGCCTGAGTTATACTTGGAGTCTTGGACCCTTTGAGTTCTCAAGGGCCTGTTTTCAATGGTGTAAGCCGTCACTATTACAAATTGGGCCTGGATTTCTCTAAGAGTGGGCTTGGTTTTCTGCCGGGTAGTTTGCTGGGTCAGGTCAGGTACTAAAGCCGGGGATATCTCAACTCATTTTTAAGGCGTAGAGCAAAATTGCAAAATTGCAACTGAACGATTTTTTTTAAGTACTAATTTAATGTCACATACTAAAGTAGTACATTAGTCATACGATCATTACATGCATTAACCATCCTATAGGATATTTCAGATGCATCTTTATCTAACACATCATAAAACCAGTCCAGACAGCAATCCCATACTTTCAGGCCGATTATGTCGGCTGAGTTTTCATTACACAAGGAACTAGATGAATCAAATACTTCTACTTGTTTGTGCTATTACTAGAGGGTCCTTAGCACTTCCTTTCTTAACTTGTTTACGTTGCACCACCAATGTAAAGAATAAATTTGAAAAAAAAGAAAAGAAAATTACATCAAATATGCTCACAATTCTATTCGGAAGAAATATACTCCGAACCGAATAAAAGAAAATGATCCAAGACATTCATTCGAACAAGTCTGTAGAGATTCAACTTCACCAACTTGACTAGACTTCATTGTATATAGTACGTCTTATTTTGATATTGCAAGATGATCTTTAAAGTTTATATGACCCAATTTAGATCATGCGTTCTAATTGCACTTCTATGTTGTAGGGCATGTTTTGCACTTTGATGATGCGTTCCATCTTTATTTCTTGTTACTCATAATCTTGTACACTTGCCAAAACTTCAAACAAATGGTTCTTATTAGGCATACAATAATCATACATCAATATATGAACGTAATAAGAGACCATTTAAAGAGATATACATAGAGCAATTTTACATGATAGAGCAAGCATTTATGTTGTCATCACTGAACATGAGAGCATACTTCTCTTCGACCGGATTGAGAGTGGCTACGCCAGGCTCATAGGTCTTGCGAACCAGGTTAGGAGGCGCCTTCTTGTCGTAAACACCAGTGGCGTATGGATGAGCAATCAAGTTGGGAGGCACATAAGGCCATAGCTCACATCTCCTCTTTGTTTCCTTTGCTCTCTTCAGTACCTTCTTTTCGTCCACCTTCCCGTACACTGTTGCCTTCTGCTGTTTCCAGTCCGTCTCTACTTTTTTCGCACCTACATTGAATATCCATGATCATGTTATGTCTTAAACTTGAAACCAATTTGTCTAGTCCAACTAAACTCTAGTTGTTGATATCCACTACGCATGACTAATCCATTTCAGAAAGTCGAGCAAACGTAGAGTTGAAAGGCATACCTTTAACTCCGGAGAGGTGAGTCTTAACAGCATAGCCACAGCCTTCACAGCACATTCTGACTTTGAGAGAAACAGTCCTGAGCTGCTTCTTTTTTTTCCTCTTCAACAGCAAATCATGCAGGTAATCTATTGTACCTGAAATCCCCATCTTCAGTTCCTTATTCCGTCTCCCTAACTAGCTATTTTCGACCAGTTTTGTGCCTCAGCCTTGTATAAATTGTTGGTGCAATATTATGTAGTATATGATAATGTTTGACTCTATTATCGTGGAATTAAATGAACTAACAATGTGTGCAAAATGGCTTGTGATTGAGGCTTTATATAGCAGTTCAGGAATCAGCATTCTGTGGACTTGTGGGGAAGAAGTTTTTATACTTGGGGGGTAAGAAATTTGCAGAATAAAGCTGGAGGATGTGTTGCTGCCCTGAGAAAATGACATTTGAAATCGAATATTCATGGATTAAAACTTCGCCTTAGAGTTTCACACCGCGACATCCCATGTTGATGCGTGGTTAACTGGTACTTGGCATGTTACATCTTATGTACAATTTCGCGGTATGAACATATTCCTAGTGCTGTACTTGATTGATCCAGGATCGTAAAAGTATCGAATCGAACACCCAAAATCATGGTCCAGGATTCCACAAACCAAAAGCCCTCAGAGAACAGAGCTTTCAACAATTGGGGGTAAACTGTAAAGTGATCATGTAAATTCAAAGTTGATGCATTTGGATGCAAGAAGATATCCCATTTGCACAAAATTCCCTGTCTCTAGCTATTCATCATTCTCAGGCCAAAGCATGGGACAGATGTTCCAAGACATTGAATGAACCAGAATCTTCCGCGGTCGGATAGGGTTGAATCATATCACAGTTTTTGCCTCACCTGAGTCTTGAAGGGAACAATACAGTATTCAGAGTTAATTCGTGATCAAACTATGTGATTTTGAGACCTTAAGATGTTCGATTATCTATCCAACACACGATTCAGAACTCGTGAACATTGAGAACGAACACGATGCAGGTCCAAGAACTTGATCAGTCAACTTATGCAGGCATTATTGTGTTACTCAAGTCCATGCTTTGGAATATTAGCTACAAGAATCAAATTCCAACGCCTTTTAGGAAAAGGGAGAATCATTCTCCAGGTCCCAATTCTTGCGATCAAATCATTGTGCATATACCAATTCTTCTAATTGTCCTACTTTTAATCATCCAAAATCAGAAACCCTGGTCCCAATCTATCCACAAGTTTTCTTATACTTTCCTTCGGACACGAGGTCTTCATAAGACAGCTTTACGCGTTTAATTCACTTGTCTTGAGAATGCTACTAACAAGGTGAAATCAATATGCAGTTTCCAGGCATATAGGAGGCTGTTTCCAGGCCTTGAACCTGTGACCAACATGTCAAAAAAGGCGGAAACTTGCAGTAATGTGAAGGATCCGCCATCCTGAGGAAACTATTCAGTATCAGCAAATCAGGTAGACTAAACGATTATATATATATATTACTCAAGAGGATTTACATATTCACAGGCCATGTTTCACCTCTTGGAAGGCTATATGTCCAAAATACCAAATAAAAACACAGCAGCGCTGAAAACACAGTATTTGTAGATGAACGGTACAAGTGGAGAAGCCCACGAGGTACTCGAACGAGCTCTGCCTGCAACAGCTGGTGGAACGGCATGCCCACGGCTGTGCTGCTGTTGCTGGTCTGTCGGCAAAGGAGTCGGCGTTGCATCACTTTGAGGTGGATGTGGCCGTGCTTCACTACCAGCAACCATATCTTGACCTGACAATAGAGTATGGAGCTTGTAAGATTGCCACTAGTCGTTCTAGGTTTAGCATAGCAAAGATCCATAAGAGAGAAAATAGTTGGTCGGAAACATGCTCCTCTAATGTTCTGGATGAAATTTAAAAAGCATTTCACTACTCAATTGCAGAAGGAATTTACCTTATTGATTTTTGCATCGATTATCCGAATATCATATCCCTATTTGATACAATTTGGGGGGTTCGGGTAAAAGCGTCTGGATAGGTAGGGGGTCTGGCAAACAGTAGGAAATTGCAAAGACAGCCCTCAATCAGTTAAGGAAAGTAAACCAAGATGTTTATTGCAATTGCAATGCACATGAGCAGAAAATCAACATTAAATGTGCTGCACTGCAAATGAGCAGAAAATGCAGATTGTGCATGCATTGCTCATAAGCACAAACTGCACAATCATTTCACATAACCAACACACGGCTCTGGATTTCAGACATCTAGCATACCATTTCGAATTTGTTTGGGGGTGCATTACACAAGTCAAACTTGATGTACATCATACATGAGAAATAGCTACAGTTCCGGGTTATGGAAGCTTATATATTAAGTACTCCCTCCGTACGACTATTAAAGACCAGATTTCCTTTCTTGAACGTCCCATTTATAAATAAAGACCCATTCAAAAAATGGCAAAAAGTACAAGCTTTACTTCACCCTTCCGATACCCACTTATTTACAAGTTTACCAATCATCTTCCTACTTTATTTTCTCTCATACTCCTTCCATCCAATATTCATTTTAATATTTTATGGACGTCTCATTGATAGTCAGTTTTCTAAAATATCAAAAGAGTAAACCCCACTAACCACTATCCTTCTTACTTTATTATTTATCTCTAATACATTTTCAATTCTTTGTTATTTATCTCTCCTATCTCTAGTACTTTCTCAATTCTATATCATTTCTCTATCCTACAACAAACAATTAACTATTGGTTTTCTTAAAAACAGCAACGAAAGTGGACTAACGAACCGGGGCGGAGGGAGTACTTAATAACTAGTAATTACTAATTTTGTTCAGTATTTATTTTTTATATATAATTATTTATTCATATTCATGAAAACATACCCGCAAAACTTATAGGATTTTAATAGCGGTGCGGAAGGGAGTATCTTTTAGCTTTCACAAAAGCAATTAGCTACAGCCTGAATGAAGTATGCAAAGTTTACTCACAATTGGAAATAGACCAACCCAATTTCAACTTCTCCCAATCAAAAACCATGCGGTAGCCCATCAGGAAGTTTTCTGAAATTAACAAGCATTAAGATTGATCAGTCACAGTAGAATGGTCCAGATATGTGTGCTCAAGAAGCACGCGAGAAAACAGAACAAGTAATCCAAATGATGGGAACAATGTAGACAGGAGAACTCACGCCCAATTATGCCAATGTCTCCCTCTATAGGAAGAGCGGCAAAACAGTAAAATAATCCCTGCAGGAACATTCCGTGTTATTATATGTCAGAAATATTCCCTCCATAAATTCAGTTGGCTAATGGTAGTATAGACAACTGTATGGGTATTTTTAATTCACATGAATTAAAACCTGATCATCACCAATGGATAAGATGGGATTTCGGACCACAAAGCTTTGGTTCACAGAGAAAATAAGTTTCAGGCTGGGGACATCGGGTTGTTTTTCAGAACTGCGTAAGAAAGAACAGTGACAATCAGCTGAAATAACAAATTAAACTGAAAATGAATCAAATGCACAAAAATTGCGATGAACTTGCACGGTTCCAGTAGTAGTCTTACTGAGACTGAAAGCAGCAGTCAAATCCTTCTTTGGCGAACTTTGTGGCGTTAACTTGTTTTTGAAACTAAACAAAAAGGAAAAAAAATCAATAATTGCAACAACCAGAACTGAGTAAAAAGTTAGTTTCAAATATTAAGGAGAGAGTAACAACCTCGTCAACAACTAGATCATATCTCTCTCTTGGAATATATGTAAACGACGAACCAGTATCGACTAGTGTTCTGTATCCAGTTTGATTGAGACAGAATTTCCCCACACAAAAAGTTTCCAGTTCAACGGCATAGTGATTGCTACAAATAAAAACAAGACCAATGTAACATGAGAAACATATTGTGTCTAAGTCCAAGCAATAAGAGGAAAGTTGATATCAAACACTATACACATACGGATCTTCATTGAATGGCAGGAATGAAGTAGATCTTTGAGATGCAGGCCCTTGGTCTCCAAAGAAGAGAGTACCGGAGTAGCTCTTGTCATAACAAAACGAGAAAGAACGGGAGACAAGCCCAGATTTTGCAAGCAAACATGGAATAGAAATATTTCCCGGTCCTAAACCCAAAAGTCCATCTGGAGATATTCCATCCAAATACTGACCACTTTGTTTGCTACCACACCTGCGATTGACAAAACAAACAAAACCATTAATGATATATGATGAAAGAAAAAGTTGTCACACACCTAAGTCCTAACAGACATGCATACCCAATAACAATGGTAGCCTGGACATGGCCTTGCACTTTATTTCCTCCAGCTGAAGCTAAATGCAACTTATCCTCGAAAAGAAAACCCGAGCTTGAGGTATCACTAGATTCATAGTTAACGGTATAAGGACAGTGATCATTTGGCGTTTTACAAGCTGTCCCCATACTGCATAATTCATGGCTGCAAGGCACGCGCTTACTACTGTTCGAAAGGGACGGGCTATATTCACTCAGTTCTCTATCCTGCACAACAAATGTACTTATTATGCATTTACATATCATGCTCGAAAGGACAGGTTATTTTCACATAGTTCTCTGTTCTGTCTGCACAATAAAAGCACTTATTATGCTTGAATAGTTTAGATCTTGCACAACGAAATGCACTTTTAATGCGTTTACACATCTTATGAAGAAATCGGAAAAACTATACATAGGTCTTCAGAGGTTCTTAATATGATAATATGAATCCTTCAAATGTGTAACTAGAGCGGATTTAATGACTGCATGTTATGGAAATGCAATGAAGAAGCACGTAAATTTTGACATTTCCAACCGGAGCTAATTAAACTAGAGAGAATTAAAACCCATTAGATTTTATATGAGGTAGTATAGCTTACCAACACGTTAGAAGACAGAGGAGCGCACTGTTTGCAGTCACAAGGAAGCCAAGACGTATCACTTCCTGTATCCAATGCTACAAGGAAAGACTTGGTTGGTGTCCCTATATCAATCCATGCATAGTGCAACCTGGAAAAATGAAAGATTGGTCGAACTGTTGAACATATCTTTTTTATCAAGTTAAACAGATGTATCATGCAATAGAAGAAACTTAAATCGACCAAGCCTGTGAAATCTGTGGACACTAGGGATGCAGAGTATTTTTCAGACCAAAATGTTGCACCAAATAGGAAGGCAAGATTCCAATCAATAATACTATTATAGAGACATTTTACATCTGAAAGTGCACGGATGAGTTCGAGAGTTTCCTAATCTTGCAACAAAAGTTTCCAATTCTCAATTAAGCAGAACTCAAAGAATGCTGCATGCACAACAGAAGCTAAACCAAACTCTTTGCTTTATTAGTGGGAAAATTTCAACCTTCCAATATTGCATCAAACAATTTCATTAATAAATGGATCCAAGAAGAGACACAGAGGAATACACTTAAGTTCAGTATCAAGATGTTAAGTACATGATATATTTGCAGCGCGAACAACTAACGTACCACTTCTAGAAATTTTAACATCACAACTTCACACGTATAACTAAGTAATTTACACCGGAAAATATGATAATGATCCATTATCACATAGTACGGAGTACCACTTGGCATTTACCGTTTTGAGTAAAAACTAACCTATTAAATGAAACATCTTGTATAAAGAAACCTAAGCCACTGATGAGAGGAACGATTTGTAAAGGAATAGATTATTGTCCGTGAAACTATCACAAGACGACAAAGTAATTGATTGATCTTGCATCCCACGTAACAAAGTAATATTGATGAACCAGAAGAAAGAAATATTAAGTATGCCATGACTTCCGTGCAATTATTGTCGCTTTTGACATGCTAAAGTAGGCACAAAAAATGCACATTTGTCGCTACGATATTAGATCTCCTGAACATAAAAAATACAGATTACGGAAAAAGGTATAGTTCGTTCTATTCGGATTTCTTCATTTAGCTACATTCCAAATCGTATAAGCGACAACGTCCTCTTTTTTATTCACGCAACTACGCAAGCCCTAGCCTCTTTCCGGGAATGCACATCCCTTCCTATTCAACAAGCGCAGAGTCAAATTGGCACACTAGTGACGACAGAAAGAACTGCATTGTTGACATTAACATAAATCTTCTCCTTTTAAGCGGGATAAGTTCCGTTTCACCTATCCATGTTCGCACACCAAAGAAATATCAGCCTACAATGACAGCTAACAGTACTGAGAAATTTCTTACAGTTTCTAATATCTGGTAGCAGCCAAGTCCAAGAGAAATAAATAAAAAGTAAATGACGAATGAAAAGTCCAAATGCATGAGCATGACGTTAATTCAGCATAATAAGACATCACTAATCATGCCTTTATTGCATTTCATTCACCTTTCGATGCGGTTACCAATTTTTTTTCTGCATTTAGTTTAATCCGGGATATATCTAAGCTAGATTAGCAACAATCATAATTTTAAAAAAAGGACTTCAAGATTTGCAAGTTCCATCAAAAGATATAACTAACACAAAATTTCCCACTATAATACAAGAATGGAACCTTGAACATGTCAATACAGGATACAATACAATTTAAAAATCCAATCTTGAGAAGCTTATAAACCGAAATGCATTACTACTAAAAACAAATTGCAATAATGAAAAACTCACAACCACAACAACCACCAGTTCCCAATCCCAAGTACGGAAGTTAAACAATAAGGACAAAATAGGGTGTATGTATATAAATGTATTAATGTATACCATCCCAAAGGATTGCCATAGTCATAAGTTTGGCTGCCTTGAAGAGCAACCAAGACTTGATTTTGAGCTCCAAGTTTCATTCTTTGGCGGTTCAAGTCACTTCCCAACAGCATTCTCACCTGCAACGACGTCGTTTGGTTGCCAACCTTTGAGAATCGATGAATCAGCCTCGATGAGTAAATGGGGTTGGCTGAAATGCCATTAATGGCAAGAATCAGCAGAGTAATTGCTGCAAAGAGATGGGTTTTCCTCATTGCAAATTGAGCAGTACAGAGAAAGTGAAGTGGGCTGTTTCAGGGTTTCTAATAAGTAGTGAATAGTTGAGTTGTGATGAGGTCAGGAGGTGTTAGATTGATGTGCATATTCTTGGAATGGAAGGAAGAGTTTAAGCAATATGGGGCTTTTCCCTTTTTCTGCACTAAAATACACCATCATCTTCTCCATTTTCATTTTTCAGTTTCCATAACTTTTTTAAAGTTGGGCCCTTTATTAATTTTCCGAATAATATTACTTCTCCCACACCTATATTTGTGTAATTACATATAAGTACTTTTTTATTATATAAAGGTACTTCATTTTAAGGTTGTTAAAAATATTTTTAAAGAGTTTTATAAATCTGGCGGATTAAATAAAGCAGAGCATCAAATCCATAAATAAATAAAAAGTGGGAGCCTAATTCAAAGAAGGCATATGACATTTAGGAAAAAAAAATCTATATGGCAAATTCAACCTCATTATTTAAAACCAAGCATATTTGTTAATTATAGATATTAATACTATTTTTACTATTCCATGACTTAATTACTACAAGAAAAATATATTGTTAGTAAATACTATTATTTAAAACCAAGCCTATTTGCTAATTATAGTAAAGGCACTAGTATATTTCCAAAACATATATCACCTCCATTTCAAAAATTAAAAAATAAATTTATTTATTTGATCTTATTTAGGGAAATTAATTTGTTCAATTTTCCTAACAATCCTAAAATCAAGTTAGTTTAGTTACCTTCACTAAATGAGATCAACTAAATTAACGTGTTATAGAAAATCATATCTGAAATTTATTAAAGAAACGTTATGTATTTCTTTGAGGCAGCATAATTACTCGAGCTCAACCAAAAAAAGGGATGAAAATGATGTCTTTAATCGAACTACCACATGATATACTAATTGTTATAATCGTCACCATTGCGTCTACATCGACAAAGACATGGGCACTCGAAAATGAGGTATG
>JAYMSR010000799.1:0-12183 GCA_036897825.1 Plantago rigida | reverse complement strand
ACATTTATTTTCCAACTCTATATTATACTATTCGGATTCAATTATTATTTATCAACTTTAAAACTCAAATGTACAAAACTAAAAAATTCAACTTCGATTAAGTTACTATTCATCAACTCTGAATTTCAACTCAAGTTTAATTTTAACTAAATATCCAAACACTCAAACATGTGATTCAACATGTTTCTGAGTTGAGTGGAGCTTTTAATCTCAAGTCCAAACTTGGGTTGTATTCAGAACTCATTCGTATATACAATAACTAAACATGGGAGCTCGAGACTCCAACTGAGTTAAACTCTAGATAAAATGATAAAAAGAAGCATTATTGGAACAAGCCACACCAGGCCTTATCCTATTGAGTATTGAATGAGTTAAGTGATACTCCGGTGCTATACGAAATCGAGTTCCAAACAAAGCTCGAACTTGACTCAATTATATGATCGTGCAAGCTGAGCTCGGACTTTAACGAACCAATACTCGATAAAATTCGACTCACATGACAACACTAGGGGTCATAAACAACTTGGGCTTTTTATCAAGTAAAAATAATTGTACAAGCCTTCTCAGACTACAAAAGAATTGGAGTTGCGCTTTAGAGAATGTTGCTAAAGAGAAAAACAAGGAAAGAATATTTAACCATTTGATGAATGATCACATCACTATCCGCCAAAAAATTGATTTCTCATTATTAGCTTCATGCAGGAGCATCCGACTTGCTGAGTTAAAGCCATTTCTTGTAACACTGCTATTTGCTCATCTGCCCAAAAATCCCATTGCCTGATAGACATTTTTTAGAGTAACATCTGCTATGCTTGAAGCTTTAACAGCGCCCTCGGCCAAAATGTTGTCCAGGTAAGTGGTATCTGACATAATCTCTGAGTAGCGAACCTATAGATCAGCAACATAGTAGTTTAATGGCGAGCAGGGTGAAATATGATTCAATAGAAGCTTCAAGTCAAGATCCATGCATCAATTTTCATGCTCGATACATTTTACTGGAAACAAATATTACTCTTTTTAATGATTGTAACCGGAAACCCAAGTGCTTATTGAAATCATCATATCATGTAAGAAGTGCTTTAAGATCTGATCATTTAGGCATTGATAACATTTTATGGTTGTGAACAGGAATAAGGACTATTCAGACACGAAAGAGTAACTTTTTAGACAGTTCAGAATCAAAACTTTGCTGTCTACAAATATGGTTATGGAACGATATAAATCTCTCGAAGTTACCTGGATTGGATTTAGATGATCAACTAAAGCATCAGTTATCACAATCTTGAATGTTCCCCAATTCATATCTTGACATTCTTCTGCAACTTCCTGCATAGATAACTCATTATAAGATAAAGCTGTCAAGTGATATTATAAGCATATTTAAAATAGTAGAACAGCAGAAGTGGCGAGTTGAACTAGAAAAGTATCTGCAATATAATTCAGAAATTACAATTCAGATATGCTTTGTTTGAGAAAGTTGACTCATTTACAGCTATTACAGCAATGCAAGACAATAATTGTTTTCGCAAAATAATGCAATCTTCAAATAGCACCCCTAGTTTAGAGAATTGCATATTAGCATTGTTGATAATTAAAGTGGAACTCAGATTTTCAGTGGATTTTTTATGCCAGAACCAATCAGTTAAAACTACATTGTGCCAATTCTGAGTTAAAGAGAACGCGACATGTTATATAGTAGTAGTACTTAAGATAACATACCTGTTTGGTCTTTCCGGTAATGAGTTGATATACCGAAAGAAGGTTGTTACACTCAGGCCTTTCTGGATTATCAAATTCCAAGCTGCATAATTTTGAACAACGATGATGGGGAGAAGAAGTTAGGGCTTTGTAATCCAACTAAATTGCTCATACCCCGAGTGTGTCACAGAGTACTCGCATGTGCCTGTGCGTAGCTTATATAATACCAAAAAGCATCAGCACAAAAATCTTTCTCACCCGGGGAATGAATCAGTCTTGCAGCGTTTAATTTTGTTGGCTATAACCTAGAAAAGAAGGAATTAAATCAGGACAAGAATAAAAAGAAAATGAAAAGAGCTTATCAATTTAACCAGGTGAAGATAGAAATAAAAAATCTTAGAGAAAGTATCCAACATGGAGATGATATAAATGCACTAATTTCACGCTTCCCCACTATCTTGAGCTTTTCTTTGGCTGCTATATGAAGGTTATATTGATAAGCAAGAAATATGAAACTTACATCTTTTGAATCAAGCAAATTGATTCGAGATTGATCAGATGGTGCTGATTTTGACATCTGCAGACAAAGATGAAATACAATACAGAGTAAGTCTCAGGAAAAACCACTCGACACTAGTGTAATTTAGGGAATGTGCCTGCCACTTGGGCTTGTGGTGGTTTGGTTTTTCCTAATGTTAATGAAAGACTAGGTTTTCCTACACTACAACTTAATAGTAATGACGATGAAGAATTTTCTTTTTTAAAACCTTCAAAGATCCCACAACACTAATGAGATTAAAAAAAAAGTAAGCACCATAATCCGATTATTTCACATTTTTCACTTCCAAACAAATCGACAAAATCACTTCCCAGTTCATTAAATATGTTGAATTGACCTTGGCATGAACTTCTCTCAAGGAACACAAAAGAATTCATCGTTAGATTTATTCTGCTACAAAGCATTAGGTGAGACTCAGTTTCCAATTATGAATTCAAGACCTACTGGGCGATAATGCTCTGAATAAAAATGATAACATGGATGGGCTCAATCCAGGAAGCATATTCCGCTTCTACTGAAATACTCTAGAGTTTTATCTTCAACGTTAACTTTTTACAGAAATGACATAGGTTTCTAGAAAGGAAGCAGCAAAAAGAACTGTCTTAAAGTTTTAAAAGATAATATAAAATGATAAATATAAAATAAAAAAGAAGAGTGAGGAGAGGTAACTCTTTGGAAAAATGACTATCTGCATAACAACTAATAGGAAAAAACTAAACAAACATTTTAGGTCAGCAATACGATCAGTAATGCATTAATGCCTTTTTTATCGCAGAAACAATATCTTGAAAGCAGAAAGTTAGGAAACCCAGAACCTTGGAAAGACCATCAGTGAGGGACATCACACGAGCTCCAGTAGGTGGAATAAGGGGTTCAGGAACCTATATTCAAATATCATTAGAGCATAAGTTAATCCAACTATTTAGCCATGTGCTTAGGCATAGTAGCACCAATAATGTTTTATACCGTGTATAATTTACCTTAAAAAGATTGCCACCTCGCCTGCACCAAGAAGTCATTAGACAATCAATTTAGTTTCTTAGTAGTCGAGAGAATAGTAAGGGGAAAAAGAAATCTTGAAACCTAAGATCATGGACAAAATGCAGATAAGCTCAGCCACTGCAAGACTTGAAATATTTAAGTGTATTACCCTCCTAATCTCTTCCACTTTCTCCCACCGTACAAGTTATTAACTCGCTCAGCTATTTCACGAGTTAACTCCAGGTGTTGTTTCTGATCTTCACCAACAGGGACAAAATCAGACTGCAGAAGAGTACTACAGTCAACAAGGATCATGTATATTCAGGCAACAAATTCATAATAATGTCAGAGATAATACAATCAATCAAACAAATAAATAATGTGAATGAAAGGATTCGCTTGTCTTATTATACCTTCACCATACAGAGTAAATCAATAAAGTACCCTTTTAGCATTCAAACGGGGAGCATCTGAAGCTCTAGTACAAGATATAATAAGTTACCTGGTATAATAGAATGTCAGAAGCCATCAGCGCAGGATAAGTGAGAAGTCCAACACCTACATTTTCATCCCCCTGAACACAAAAATGAAATGTAATACTACTATGGTAATGATGACACTTCATAAGTCAATAAAAAGGTATAGCTTCCCAGGGATCATAAACACTGAGTATTACTGTAAAGGAAGTCCGAATGAAATAAGAATGGTGAAAACATAGTCAATCCAGTGCTTATTATTAAGTTAGAATGAATATACATACAAACTAAAAGTTTAGTAAATGAGTATCTATACTAATTATCATTCATTATCAGTACCTTATTTTTAGATTTTGATTTTAGTTAAGTTCCATTTAGAATAAAATAGAAAAACTCACTGCTTTTCGTGATTTCTCTTTGAACTGAATCATCCTATTGAGCCAACCAATTGGAGTTGCAGAACTCAGCAACCACATCAGCTCTACATGAGCACTGACATGAGACTGCACAAAGACTGAAGCCTGCAGTAGAAAGTTAGACAGGTGCAATGCATAGAGATTCCATACCCATTCAGATCAAGACTTAACAGAAAAATCTGGATTTTAATTTTGAAAAGTAAAGTAAATTTAAGATACTTGAAAGTGGGAGAAAATTACCTAGGCACATGTGTTTTGTTTATCATGCAAGTAAATGAATGAAAGGGGAGTAAAGTACGTTGCGGATGTCAAATTGCGATTCTTAATCTAATCAAAGCCAACGTACTGATCCAAACGGGCTGAATAGTGAATGACATGGTGAAAATATAGTCTTAAACTAGTACAAGAGGTTGACCTTGGAAGTATCAACACCACAGGCCAAATAAAGAGCTGCAGTGTCTTTAGTTGCTTTTGCTAATTGTTGAATATCATAAGGCAAAGTTATCTGCAAGTAACAGAATGTAATATAAGAATCACCAGCAAGAAATAGATCCAAGATGAAGTTTATTAGATTCATTTAAAGTTTAACCATCAGCCCAGAGTTAAATTCATCAAAATCATAACATTTAAAGAATCATCCCTTATCAATTTGCAAAACATCATATTATTCTTTATACTTTCAACATCAGGAACTAAAGAGAAAGTGGCATGTTACAAGTTTCAGCCATTTGATCAAATTTGTAGTTTGTAGTAACTTTAATTAGCAAGTAATAGATACTATCCCAGTGCTAGTTAGTTCTTTAGAAATTATGCCTCTTATTGCTATCAAATAATTCAGGCCAAAGCATTGGATTGTTTATAAATGTTTAACCAGGGCAACTATCAAAATCTCTAACTCAAGGGATGATGTTAGCAAGGAATAGAATGAAGATTTGTTTAGCGCTAGCTTATCAGTTCGGTGAGCTTATTTTCGAAATAAGTCGGTTACGTGAACGCCTAGCTGGTAGCTGATAAGCTTGTCCAGGAAGCTTATCAAAAGATAAGCTAGTTGATTTGTTTTTACATACTATATTTACCAAATCAGCTAGCTTATCAGCTAATTAATTTACTAAACACTTTTATAAAAATCAACTAGCTGCTACCCAATCGGCTACAAGCTATCTTATCAACTATCAGCTAGTTTTGCTAAACAGAGCTTAAACAATAATTTATACATTTGCAAAATGCATAATGGAGCATTCTCACTACCACACAAGCTAAACAATTCTATTTTTGAGATCGAAAGTTCTTGAGGCATTAAAAGATGAGGAGCTCAAGCATACCGCGTGGAGATCCACAATGAAAAATAGTGTCTCATAATTATTCTGCACAAAACGAACGAGAAAGTGAAACAACCACAAGAACTTCATATTATGCAGTAAGAATTGATAAGAAATTTACTAAAAGACATATATGTGTCACAGCCATATTACTGAAGCATAAGTGAAAGGACACTGCCCTCGGAATAAATGATAAACTTATATGTTTGTAGCATTTATGCACATATGTTGGGTATTCATCCACACTCAAGAGAATCAGTACAGATCCTGATTTAATTGGATTCTGGCTCTATCAAATGTAGTAGGACAACAGCACGTCAACCACTCCGAGCACAGCCTCATTCTAACAGGGTTTGCTTACAAAGATATGGAAGAGGTCTGACAAAGTTAACCTTTTCCTCTCTCCGCGCTCTACATTGATAAGTTGTAACTAAACATAATTTTTCTTGATAAACGAAAACTTTACCAAATCCCATTTCTTGGGGTATACATATTCTCGATATCCAGAATTCTTTTACTCATTAAGACTAAATATTAGTTGGAAAATGAACCTGCAAGTCAATCCAATTCTTTATAGCCCCAAGATAATTACCCAGATGTATGGACCCGGTAGGCTGCACTCCAGAAACTATCCTCTTCCTACATGAATATCAAACAATTATAAGATAGGATATGAGCCAGCTTGATTCAGTTGGATCCAGATACGCATATCCTTAACAATCTATACTGAAGCTATTACAAAAGCAAGGGGCCAGTTACTGTTTAAAACATGAAAATTCCTCCTGGCAGGCAAGGAATTCATATGCTGCTTTTTTTAATTTTTTCTATATTGATTTTACATCTGGTCTGAGCACTGTAACGCACTATAGAGGTATCTCCTCTAGGGGTGTTTCTACGCACAAGACTTGAGGCCTAGCTTAATTAAACTCAAGGCCCTTTACCACACCACTTGTTAATCAATTTGTTAATAAAAGCAAGTAAATACAATTTGTAACTATGAAAAGTCAATTACACATTTCTCAACTTATTGAATTTCTGTTTTTCAGATGGGCAAGGGAATCACAGCAAATTCAGCAATTGAGATAATGTGCCATAATATATGACTAAGGGAGATTATAAACACAAACGTGGGGCATTAAGTGCATATGAACATGTGCAATGTTCACACACACACACAGTATTACTGCATTAGATTTAATAATGGCACAATAAGATTAAGGGAGGTTAAACTTGCACATGTTGGAAATTGCATGCAATAGTGGTACCAATTTACTTTGGGCTTCTATTGGGGGGATTTAATTTGAACAAATGTATGGGGCTGAGGAGTCAAAATGACTCCATCATTGCTTTCAATGCATTCATAGAAGTGGTAGATCAATATGATGACTATTGGGAGAAATCAGTTACAAAAACACGTCCAAAGCTCACTGTGTTCAAAAATTGAAATTCATACAAGACAAAACAAACTATAGGAGACTTAACCATAATAAGTTTTTGAGTTTAATCAGCCAGAAGGAAAAAGTTGTCAAACACATAACCATTGCTTATGGTAGAGGTATGAAATGAGCTCATAGCTCAGAACTACTAGGTGAGCTCATTTTTAATTTTTAACCAGCCCTCCAACAAAAATTCTTTTTTCCATGTTCTTTACTTATCATACTATCAATGAAATCTCAGTAACAATTGATTCCAGTGCCAAAGTGCAAGATTTTATGATACAAAATAAATAGAAAGAAAATAAAATGAAGAACCTGATAGAGGAGGCAGATGAAGTCTCAGAAGTAGAAGGTTCGGAAACTGACACACTGCTGCAAAGGCACCGGAAGTTTTCGCTAACCCGGGGGTGCCCCCTCTGCAGCATTGTGGCCGTCTTAGTTAACCGTAGACCACGAGACCTGCTCAGAAAAGGGAGGGAAAAACACAAAAAAAGATTTGGTACTATTATCTAAAACTGATTATTGCTCATAGCCTAAACAAAAAAATAGCACTTCCACAAACAAGTTTTGATATGAAGCAGCTAAAAAGACATTCTTGGGAAGCATTTCCACAAGTGTTTCTCACAATCACCTAGCTTTTATCACTTTTGATAGCAAAAAACATTCTGGAACATGTTCAATTGAAGTAATAATGAAAAGGAAAGAAATTTTACAATGAGCTGGGAGGAGCCGTGGAGGAGAGAATTGACAAGTGAGAGAGAATGGAACACCCCATTGATGCTCTGCTAAACTGCAAAATCTGAAATTTTTCTCAGCTTAGTTTTGCCAGAAACAAATGCCAAATTATTGCATTCAGATTCTTAAAGAGATAAAACTTAGAACTGAATTTCAAGTTTTCAACTCGCCTGATAAGAAACACAAGCAAAAAAATGGAAAAGAAAAGGGATTTAATCCAAAATCACATTCACAACAAAATTTTGAAGCCCTTGCAGAGACTGTTCTCAGTTTTTCATAATTCACATTCGGACCCCATAGTTTGCTTTAATATACAAAATAGCCCTTTCAAAATAGCACATTCGGAAGCAGAAGCAAGCAGCAGCCTGCAGAAGATAAAACAAGCGGAAGCGGTGTTTTGTGGACGGAGGCGGAAGCGGCAGAAGCAATCGGAGATGGCGGAAGCAAGAAGCTTGCAGAAGCGGAGGCGGCAGAAGCAATCGGAGATGGCGGAAGCAAGAGGCTTGCGGAAGCAATCAGAAGCAAGCAGCGGACCGAGGACAAAAGATTGGCGGAAGCAAGCAGGCAGGTGGTGTGTTAGCAGGAGGAGGCGGGTGGTGTGGATTGTGGAAGGCTGGAAGCAAATTGGAATTTGTGAACTAAAAACTAAAACCTCTAGTAATGGTGAGGTATAAAATTACTACCTTGCCCATCCAATCGGTCTAATTCGGTCTAAGACCGAAAATTGTCAATTTTAGATCGAACCAGATCGAAAACTGAATGAATTTTAAAAATTATGTGAATCAAGTACCGGACCGAAAACAGACTTAGTAGGATCGAGGACTGATATTTCGGTCCGGTTCGGTCCAACTGTTGCTCACGCTAGACTCGAGTGCTGAGCAAAAACCCTAGCAACACAGTGTTCTGAGGACTCCATTTGTAAGCTGATTCTCTCATCTTGCTTACAGCCGGTAAGCGAGGAAGCTCTTTCAGTTCAGCAATCTGCTCATCAGGTCAGTTTTATCTCTTTTGTTGCTTCTGTAACTGTCTTTCTGTATCAGTTTATGCATTGATGTCAGTGTATCAGTGCATTTGATTATGCATCAAGAATCTATTCTATTCATGTTTCATTTGGTTTGGGGCTCTTTTGATACAGAATATAGCTTTTGCGATTTTTACCTTTGCTCTGTCTTGTATATACTTTTAAAAAATTGTGTCTTTAATTTTCATGGGGAGGTTTGAATTAAAGTCAAGTGAAATGGGGTATATCTTAGCATAGGGATAGGGATTGATAGTTCTGCATTGCAAAAAACAACTCGAAACTCAAAATGAAGATATTGGACAATTGGACAAAATGTAGGATTGTTAATTCACTTGATTGCAGCCTTATGTAGCTGGCTTCAGAAGCTAGATATCAGCTGCTCACTAGTACTAGATATGTTTTCAGCTGTCAGAGCATTGATACGGCATACGAGAGTCAAACTACATACATAAGTTGAGTTCATACTCTGCTTGTGCCGAAATCATATAATTTTGAACTCAAGTTATCATCTAAGCCGGATAGGAAAAAATAGAAACCATGATTTCCAGATAGAAATGAAAATTATTTCAAGATGGGGATATTTACCAGTATGTCAAAAGCTCAAAAAATATATATTCGGGCAGGACAGGACTTATTTTGCGTATGAGTCTAATGGCTGAAGTTCTCTTTAAAATTTATCCTGGAATTCAAAATCAAGCCCAGGTCAACCCAAACTCAATCATTTGGAATTTTACGGTTCTAAAACCTGATGTAATATAATGAGTGAAACAATTTAATTCAGATTGGAGTAACTTTATTATGAATGAAAGACAATTGTTTGTGAAATTATCAACCATGTTCCCATGGTAGTAAAACTCTTGGCTCTAAATACCGGTCGAAAGCTTGAAATTTTGAATTCAAACGTACATTCAAGTTCAAGTTTAACGATTCAACAAACTCACGTAGCGCGACTGGTAAAATTGAGACTATTAGGTCTTGGATTTGATTCGAAGAATTTGAAAAGTCGCTGTAAGACGGAATATCTGCAAAACTCTTCTTGGGTACTTTCTGGCATAAAAAAAATTAAAAATCTCACCCTCCACATGTTTTCTTATTTAGCGCTTGGAGAAAAAATAACGGTACACCTCTCAAGTTCACGCTGTCTCAGCGTGAGTACTGATTGTACTCACCTCTGTATTTCTCTTCCATCTCTTATGCGTGAGTATACTCTTTCATTTCTGTATTTTTCCACTATCTGTTTTTTCACTATCATTTGGTTAATCTTGATTACTTTTAGTTGCTAACAGTGGAGGAATGCTTTGCGAAGAAAATTCATTTTGTTTCTTGGTTGAAAACTATCTTGTTTTTCACTAACTCATGGATTTTTTTCCACGAGATAGTCAACAATGTGATCGGTAATATTTATGTGTTTATATTGTTATGTGAATGTAATTTTGGCTGCTGAATAGTTCACCTTGATTATTCTGGTTTGCCAATATCTAGGAGACCTTATCCTTTAAAACTATAAACCTTTATTACATGGAAAAACAAAACAAACAGAAAAGGATAGGGGGTAGGATATATGCTTATGTTCTTTGAGTTTATTTATGTTAATTAGAAATAATGGCATATCCTTTCAGCCTTTCCCGGCTTGACCCGTCCCATTGACAAAAATGCATGGGTTAACCTGTCTGAGTTGACAAAGTGAACTACTGCTTTATGTGACCTACATTTTCTTCTGTTGCCTTTTTTTCCTCTTTCTTTTTGCTGCTAATTGTATGAATTAGGTGAGTAGAGATTATAATTTTCAGTGCCTTGTTTCAGATAAATCTAGGAATAGGGTTGAGAGAGCTCTGGAATGATCAGTTTGGTTCATGCATGCTGTTCAAGTATATTTTCCAGGAGCATTCAGCTTGTTCGTAAGAGACCTACTTGTGGATATTCTCCCCCAGGTGTTAGAACAGTAAAGTTTCCATCATTTTTTACAAAAAATTGCATTAGGTGCTATTCATCAAAGAAGTCTGGTGGAGGTAATTCTAGTAAAAAGAAACCTGCACGCCTACCTGAATCTCCAATGAAGGACGACAAGGAAGCTTTTTTTGTCATTCGTAAGGGTGATCTTGTCGGTGTTTACAAAAGCTTAAGTGATTGTCAAGCTCAAGTTGGAACCTCGGTAAATTACTGGTTTTTTCTGAGATCATGTCAAGTACTCGAGTAATTCTGTACTACTATGGTGATTTCTGAAATTTGTGAGCCCCTGGCTTACTATTTAGAGTGCATAAGATTCTTTTATTTATTGCTCTATCCCAGCTTCATTTAAATTAATCCTCATTTGTCATGGCTTGGTGCTTCATATGACCTCCAAATAACTAGTACAAAGCAAAATCTACCAACACAGTTGTGGGTGTAAAGGATGTAGTCATGTAGATGTCTATCAATATTTCAAAGTATCATCTTACATTTTAATAAGATAATGTTTAGATTTGATGTGTTTCTGCATCAAAAATTTTAATATGGCTTAAACGTATGCAGTGCTCTTATTTTTTTTTTCATGGCAGATATGCGACCCTCCTGTAAGTGTTTACAAAGGTTACTCCATGCCCAAGCACACTGAAAAGTATCTGCTTTCTTGTGGGCTCAAGAATGCTCTTTACTCCATTAGAGCTGCGGACCTAACTAGTGATCTTTTTGGGACTCTTGTGCCTTGTCCTGTTCAGGTATGATGATATATACGGACTTCTTACTCTTTCAAAAATGTTGCTCACTAGATGTAGCTAACCAATCACTGGAGGTGTATTTAACTGGTCCTGGGCCTTCTTGCTGAATGGTTGTAATTTCTATGTTGGATCCTGACTTATTGGTTGCATGAGCTACTCGATTTATTTGATAATTTTTGTTGATTGCATATTGTCATTAGATATAGGAATTTGAATGGAATTCTTTATGTTAGCGCCCCACTACAAAAATACCTTGAAATAACGGAATTGGGCGACGGAATCTAAGCGACGGATCGCTACTTTTAGCGACGGATAGATTAATCCGTCGTTATTTAACGACGGAATTAATCCGTCGTTATTCAACGACGGATAAATTATCAGTCGCAAAAAAATGTTGACAGGGAAAATAGGGGTTTTAAACGACGGATATTATCCATCGTTACGTAGCGACGGAATGCTACTTTTAACGACGGATAATATCCGTCGTTATTTAACGAACCTGTTTATATCATCGGGGCAGTAGCTTTCTTCCCCCATTTCTTCTCTTTTCTCTTCTCCGGTTCCGTCCTAATCCGTTTGTTTTCCGGCGATTTCTTGTCCGTTCCCGCCAATCAACGGTACTTTTCGAAGCTCATGGCGCAAGGATTCATTTGGTCCGATCAATTTCTTCAATCTCCGACTAATTTTCTCCGATCTCCGACTCATTTGGTTACCTTAACAATTTCATCATAAACCTCCGTAGCAGATTTTCCTAGGAGCTTCGCATCAACATTATCCCATAATACAAATGTTACAAAATTCTATAAGACGCGTCATAAACACTAACATGAAGTTAAACCTATATGA
>JAYMSR010000798.1:0-12184 GCA_036897825.1 Plantago rigida | reverse complement strand
AAATTCTTCTCAATAATCTCGATGCACACGACTTATATTATTAATAAAATTATATTATATACTATATGTTAATATGTTATTAATTGATCAATCATTCATGTTTGAATGAAATGTGTTATTTTCTAATATAAAAAAATACTAATATTAAAAATATATACGTTTTAATTAATAGAATTCAATATTTTACCTATACACTATTTTTGCATCTAGATAAATTATTTATATAATGTATCTCAGTAGACCTACTCAAGATAATATGGACGCATTCCCGCTTAAGCAACATTGAATAGTACTTTATGAGTAAATATTCATATATTGCAATTGCAAGTTTCTTTTTCCTTTTTTTATTAATTATTTTACATGTGAATTCATGCTTTAACATAAAATTTACAAAATTATGTTTTGTATGTATTTATAACATTAATATTTTTAGTAATGGTCCATAATATTTAGAAAATACTACGTCCTTGGTAAAAACTGATTATTTTTGTGTAGATTACACTAGTGCAAAACCCTTCCACATGAGTTGGATTGGGTTGTGTGGTTTTTAGTAAAAAAAATCATTAAATTATTTTCGTGTATAAATTAAAAAGTGTGTATCAAACAATTTAAGTGGTAGCTGTGTGTTATTCATGTTTGTGAAAATAGATATATTTCCAAAGTATTTTACTAGATAATGGTCATACACTTTAAAAGTATGTGATTAAACTTGTCTATTTAGCTTGTTTGTCTTTGTAATCACATCATACATTATGACATAAATAAATGCATGTTGTCCTCTTCCTGTCTTGATAAGTATTTTAGAAATTCTTAGAAATCCAACTTTCACAATAATTTTAGTACATCAGAGCAAAGTACCGAAAGGATATTTTAACTCGATCTATCACAACTAGTCTACATTATATCACAACCCATTGTCCACGAAAATCGGATCCATAACCTCTAAAATTATAGCACCTCACCTCAGTTTAATCAAATGAGCTACACCTTACTCATCTAATTATGTTAGAAATAAAACACTTATTTACAGATTGAAGGAGTGAGGGAACTTTGGTTGGCACATGCTTAACTTTAACTTAAACCATCTTTTCACTAAGTTAGAAATAAATTGATATAATTGAATTAGTTCCATTTTTTTTAAGTTCGATCTTTTAAATGAAATGGAATTATATCATGGTATTTGAAATGAACTCACGAGTGAGGGGAGTATTAGATGAATTGATATAAGTGGATGCATAAGAAGTAAAAAACCTAAATGTACAGGGATCGAATCTCACCGTTGGCAGCTCCATCCACAATAATTACCCACTCATTAGGTCTCTAAAAGAGATTGAAATGAGCCCACGAGTAAGAATTAATATAAGTGAATTAATTTCAAATTATTTAGATGAGATAAATTTTATTATGATATCCAAGACTTTGGATTCGAATTTAGATTGAGACAATTTCAACCTCATATTAGATATACATTCCAAACTGAGAGGTTAAAACTGACTACGAGTACGGGGTATATTAGATAATTAATATATATTGATTTCACACATATCTATAAGTTTGAGCTTTTAAATCATATTAAATTATATGAATTATATGAAAGTTGCATTGTAATTTGGTGACATCAGTTGTATACGGTAGAGCATAGACAATTTGATAAAATTACGCAGTGGATTTGTTTACCAGGAAATTAGTTATGCAATAAGTATTTCCCACTTTAGGTCAACCATGTAGGTTTGATCTACTATATGTTTTGAATGTAAGTTGTTCGTGCCATTGCAATAACATGTACTACTCCTTGAGATATTAACACGAATTGGGACTCCCATTTATAGTGGACTAAACCATTCCAACCGCGTCTTTAATTACTTCCGTTATGAAGCTGTAGATCTGTTGTGATTTCCGTCTCTACTTCAATCTGCGTCGTTCTCACGCTAACTGAATCCCAAATGCAGAGCTTATTTCATCAACATTTTGGTCCCTCCAATGAAGCCCCACATCCACTCACTTGTTGGCCACCGACTGATCCAATATCACTCTCGGTAACCTCACTTTCACCCATTGAGTTAGGTCAAACTGGGGGCTTTTGTGTAATAAAAATTATTCACGAAGCTTGAAAACATGAGAGCAGAAGGATTCTTCTAGGCTAGGGTGTGATAGAGAGCAAACAAAAAAGACGACGGCTTTCTCCGGCGATACGGTTACCAGTGGCTCCGTTCAGCTTCTATATTTGCAGGTTATTTACTCAAACCCTAATCTCCTTACTTTTCAATCTTTCTATGGGTTGATAAAATTCGAATTTTCAGTGATTAAGGCCTGTAAATGGGTTAGAAGAAATTCATAGATTTGATTTCGTTTCATATTTTCTCCTTTTCAATTGATATAATTTGAGCAGACACCATGTGAAATCTTATAGAAAGTAAAATTGAAGAACAAAAGCACTATCTTGATTTTATAATCACTTGCTGGGACCTTCTAATTTTGCATGGTCTACAACCAAAGTATCAGGCTATCAGCAATGATGGAAAATGATAAGCTTACTATGCTGAATTTGTCCATTTTCGTGATCTATTTTCATATCAATGTGAATGCATTTACATGCCAGTGATAAGCTTACGGTGCCAAATATTCAGTTTCTTGATCTATTTTCATATCATCAATGTGAATGCTTACATGTAAACAGAAGGGCTTAGAATGTAGTATGGTGCAATTAGCCAATTACCAATTGCTTGATGATCTTTCTTGTCTTGTAGTGTCTTGCAGATCCATTTTCAAAATTTGTGTTTACTTGCCATATTAGCAGAAGCAGTGTGATTATGTATAATTTTCCTGAGTAAACTTGATGCTTATTCTTCTTCAGTAAGAGATAGTACAGTTCGAAAATATATACACTGTTTCTGATGGACACTAACAAGGATGATATGTTTTCTGCATTAGCTAAGTTATTGGATGAGGTAGTTGTTCATACATTAACCGACTAGAGGGAATATTTATTATTTCTAATTGTGTCTGCTCCTAGATAGAGTATATGTTCCTTTGTGTGTGAATTGGGATCGTGGACCTAGTTCAGTGCCCATCTAGCACATTTAAAGGAGCTGATAGATGGATTTTAAAGGAGTAGGGAGTCACAGACCTAGTCTGGAGCTCAGGTCCAGTTTGAAGATAGGCAGTTGGTCTTGTTGCATGATTGATTGAATCATAGTTTTTGTACTAGAGTTCTTCTTTCATATTTCATTGTATCTTTTACATCTAATTTCTCTGATTAGGCGTGCCTTCGATTTTTGTACTGAGACGGTAGCTTCATTGGGATTTTCCCGTCTTGTACATTTTGGGCTTCCAATGGATTTAATTTGCTTCGAAAAAAAAAGAAGTAAATAAATCAATAGTCAAAGGATGTCCTTTTTCTGGAACATTTCAGGTCTTGCATATTTCATTGATTACAGTAGCAAAATAGAACAATGTGCTTGAAAAATAAATACAAAGATTGATGCATTACTCCCTGTGAGTTTGTGACTGCATCACAATCCAATTTAATTAGTGAGTTTCATACTGCAGATATAGTCAATAGAGATAGTCATTCATGAGTAAAACCTCATAACAAATGCTCGGTGATGCTCTTGAAAAGATTATAACTGTTTCTTGTTTAAATTAAAAGTTTTAAACCCCATATTGCATTCTTGACTTTTATAACCTGTACTTTTCAGAGTTCCTAGTTAATCCCGGAGAGAAATCCAGGCATCCAATTGATAATACATCAGAGAAAATGGCTGAGAAGTTGGCTCCCGAGAAAAGACACTGCTTTGAACATAATGGCATGTTCTCATACGCGTACACACACAATATTACATTTATATCTAATCTGCAACAAGAGAAACAAGTGAAAATAGGAAATTGTCTTCTTAGTTTTAATCTCAAAATGTGCTGCTGGTCTAGGTCAAACGATATTTGAATGGGATCAAACACTGGAGGAAGTGAACATGTACATAACTCTCCCACCAAATGTTCCAAAGAAATTATTTAATTGCAAGGTTGATTCAAAGCACCTAGAAGTCGGGATTAAAGGGAATCCTCCCTATCTTAATGTCAGTTACCTCTTCCGTTTCTTTTTATTCTCTTTATTTGGGTTCAGATTTCAAAATTATACCTCACTTTGATAGTCTTTGTATTTGACCTGTTATTGACTTTTTGATTAATTACAGCATGACCTTGCCAACCCGGTGAAGACTGATTGCTCTTTTTGGACTCTTGGTAATTTCTTGTGCTTAATTTCTTATTCTCTTAATAGCATCGTATCGTTGTCGGTGTATACAAGCCAGATAATTTGATAGAATATGGTATTTGATTTGGTTCTCTTATAACTGTCGGTTTGACTTCTTATTTCTCCAATGAAGACGAGACTAGATGCATGACATGAATGTTGGAAAGCCTTAAGTTCCTGATCCCCTGGTTGCCTATATAATGCAATAGAAAAGATGATATGAACTTCGTTATGTTCGCCAATGAATTTGATATGTGCTTCTGTGACATTTGATGAAGTGCTAATGGCCTGCGTGTGGTTATTATTTCTCGACTTCTTCCGTACCTAATTCTTAGTCTAACTTAGCATTTACACTGTTGCAGAAGATGATGCGATGCACATAACACTGCAGAAGAGGGACAAAGGTCAAACATGGTCTTCGCCTATATTAGGTCAAGGGCAGTTGGATCCCCATGCAACAGATCTTGAACAAAAACGTCTCATGCTTCAGCGGTTTCAAGAAGAGGTATGTTTTGATAATCTTCTCTGGCGACAAGGAGGTCATTTTGCCCATCCTTTATCATATACTAATATTTATATATTTTTAAACCTTTGTTGACATGAATACTTCTGAAACATGCATAGATTGTCTACTTAAATTATCTATCATCATCCTGTCTAATAATCTTACAGCTGTTTCATTTGTAAGTGGCTGGTTAGCTGGTACTTCCAGTGACTGTTATATGAATCTTTCATTTGGATCTATAATGGACATCGTTTTAGTACTTTATAAAGTTCCATCTCACTGATGATTTCTCTATGATGGCATCATACGTGGGGTTCATTAGCTGCTAAAGGATTTTTTTTCAGTGACTTATAATAGGCCTCATGTGTCTTAAAGGACAGACATACGTGTTCAACTGGACTCTGCAATGAACACTCTGGCCAGTTAATGTCTTTATTGACATACTTGCTACATGTGAAATTTCATTTAGATTGTGTCGTGTCGCAACTTTGTGACTATCCCTCTCTAGATTCTAGCATTACTACATACTCAACCAAACTAAGCCTTTTATCCCAGTATATAATCAGGGTTGGCCATCTCTACACTCTACATCCATAAGGAGTTGGTATTAATTCTCTTTGATGATTCAGCCTATAGATATATGTTTTTTAACTATTCCCTCTTGTATTTTGTGATACCTTGCGTTGATTTTATTAAGCATAATTTCTCTTGGGCCGGGAGTGGAGAGTTTTGAAACTTCATGACCACTGGACCTAAACTTCTTAAAGCTTGGGGGTAATTAGTCTGAGAAGCAATGATGATCTAGGAATTGGGACCATGGGTATCTTTAGGGGTCATGCAATTTGTCCAAGGACTGATAATACGCCCAGTGTTACTAAATGTTACCCTTAAAACATGACTCATCACATGTCAAACTTCATTTACTGATCCTAGTTTGTGATTAGCTTTTGCCTGACACTGCACATTATCTGGTGCGGTAGTTGCCAACGATGGAAAACGCGGAACCACTATTGACTTCATGTTGCATTTGCTTCCTGCAGTCTTGTTAAGTTTCAAAATTTTACATTTTATAAGTATCACTAATGTATGTAAACTTCTTTCAGAACCCAGGATTTGATTTTTCTCAAGCTCAGTTCAATGGGAATTGCCCTGACCCAAAGACATTCATGGGCGGGATTCGTTCTGATTGATGCTCATCATCTTTGAAGTATCACACTGCACCACATTTAACCTGATGATTTGTACTTGGCGAAAGAATGTATCTTCATACCTGAAGAAATAAATATGTGCATATGCACCTGAAAGCAGCCTCTTATTTTTCTACTGTATCTATGCACTCCTAACTGGGTAATCTTGAATGGTTGAGGTTGACTTCAATTCTATCTGCTTTGGACACATTCCTTTCTTCCAGTTAATTTCTTGCGTGTGTAAATGCATGATTAGAATAAAAGTAACTACTATTACAACGATCCGACCATTAATCTATGAAGCCGCTACCTTTTTGGCCTGCTTATCCATTGTTTTGACTTTTGAGTTGTGGTAAAATTGATTAGTAGACTAGGAGTACAGGGGATAGGGTAAGCATTGAGACTTGAGAGACACTGGTGTTTGAGATGCTTTTGTTGTTTAAATGAGAAACTAGAAGGCAGGAGCAGTCCTCTGGAATCAATTTATTCAACAGTACACTTTACAAGACCATATAATGTCTCTCGTTTGACATTGGATGCATCACATCCTTTTACAATGACGCATAATACAAAGTCGTACTTATAAATCACGCAGTGTATGGTGTGTACTACAATAAATTACGTGCAGGTATACTGTATACATCAGGCTTGTCTAATTTCACAACTATAATCATGTTCTCAGAAGTTTTGCCATATGGTTTGGTGTGCATCTGATCACAGGGTCTCAGAGATGTAGTACTAAATTTGTACTTCACGAACGACTATTATCATCCAATTGTTTGACACGGTCACTATTTCATTTGTTTTTTAGGATATTTTATGAAACTTAACCTATATATAGTAAGTAGCCTAGAAGATTAAAGGAAAAGGATGCCCATTTTGATTATTGACACACCACCTAGCACACTCATGTGCATGTAATAAGTGAGGTGCTACTAGTAGTAGTACGTCCTTATCAACAGACACAGCTCCGCCGCACAGCTTGCATTTAAGCCACCGATCCATCTCCCAACCACTTCTACATTCTACTCTGGCGATCATCTATCGATGCGCAACGACACCCTTCTGCAGTTGTGCCTGGTGTGGCTAGCCGTAGTAGTGGTGGTTACAGGGCTGTACACGCTGTCCTTGCTCGGGATGTTGGCGATATGTGGTGTCATTTTGCCGGACTGGGAGTTCTTTGATCGGGCTGTATCTCGGTGGGGTAGTCCGCTCACTGTCGATGATAGTGGCACATCCCGATCTACAACCGGTTCTGCAAGGTGGGTTTAGAGTTGCATTTCATTTTCTTTTGTAGGTTTCAATGATTTTTGCCATCTTCGATAGGATAGTTTCGAACACCATCTCTGTTGATTGTTCTTGATTCATAGGCATTCAACTGTTATGCAGGTTTAGGTTTTACCCCATCCGACTAGTTGTCTACACTGCGGTTTACGGCTTTGCTCTCCACAAGTGGTGGAAGTTCGTCTCAACCTAAGTCTAGGACAGTCCTGCCCATGTAACCTCAAAGGCCTGGATCCTTAGTTCGTGTTGTTTTCGTTCTTTTTTTTTTTTCTTCTTTTTTTTCCTGTCAAATTTCATATCAGGACTGGAAATTTTGCCTTCCTGTCCGCAAAGATTTTGTATTTGTTCATATATTACAGTTGCAGCTCAGTTCTGATGTCCATTGCACTAAACTGCTTCCTCCGATCTCGGTGACTAAATTTCCATTCATATGCTAAGAATAAGCTATTTGATATTATAGAAATCATACTAATAAGACGGTAGAAGAAGAAAAGGTCTTAAGTACGAAATTGGAATTATATATACATTGTCGAAGGGGGTACATGAAACTAGACTACCAAACTGCCAATAATCCCATGTACTGGACCCAGATTAGCAGTATTTAAAAACAAAATTGGGCATTTCATGTAAAGAGGTTGAAAACCAACCATGTCTACATACAGAGGTTGAGATCATGAAAAGTATTTAAATTGCAAAGATGTTCGCACCTGTATTTCTGGTCATCAGGATACAAAAACCACAGCATGCATGACCAGTGCTGATCTAATCACTTCTTTCGCTAATTGATCATCTATGAACTTGGTATTTCTCACGGTTAAAAGGATGTCTTGATGTTCATTCCACCTTTAGAACTATCTTCATAAACTCGTAAACAAAATAGCCTATGGCCGCGGAAGGTAATACCTGACGTATCATCATAAACATGGAGCAAAACATTAACAAGATAACAGAATCCAAGGATAGTGTCATTGAATTCGATCAACAACCTAACAAAGTACAAAAAGAATGAAAATACTAGTAAGTTTTAAAGACATATTTCATGTTCCGCCAAGTCCAGAGTTCAAATGCATTTAGCTATGAGCACGAGCAATCTCGCGAATACAGCTTAGTGTAGTGACTGTTACTTCATTTTGAACATGTCTGGGAATATAATGGGAAAACCAGTATCTAACATCTAATGATGTAATGTACTAAATGCATTATTCTTATAAACGGTCCAACAACATGCACCTTCTTGAATCTTGATGCAGGTCTGGCCAAAAGAATGGGAAAAAAGACAAAAAAGAAAGGGGGGGGGGGGGCAACGGCATAAACTCAAGAGTTTCCATGGATGCGTAGAATCGATGTCATAACATCACACTTTTGTCATTTAATTCAGAGCAAAGAACTGACATCTGAGATCGTATGTAGTTCTAACCAAAAAAATAAAATAATAATAACATATAAGATCATCGTTTTGGTTTATGGTATGTGTGCTAATTTTGCATGTAGGATTTACATAAAGAGAGTGATGTGAAAGAAAATCAGAAACAATGGTTATCACTGATCTCCATTCTAGCAAAACTTCTCAAAGAACTCTGTAGTTTGACTCATTTCAAAATTTTCAGCATTTAAGCAATTAATTAGAAAAGATTTCACGAAATAAAGATAATTAAAAAAGAAAAAGCTACATAAAAGTTTAAAAAATCCTTCGTAATAATAATACTGATATTTTTAATATGTCCTTTCTTTAGAGAAAATGAAGATGGGATAAACAATCAAAACTCCATAACTCCATCAATCCTTGTTAGCTTAAAATGAACATCTCCATATTATCTAATTGGAGCTGCAAGTTTTCCTATAATATGTGTGAATGATTAATGTCTGGCACTACCATGTAATGACACATTCTTCAGATCATTTTGTATACAGGGCTAAATGGGATGTTACCATGCATATGGAAAGTAAGAAACAGCTAAACTTATTCAGCAAATAGAGAGAATACCTGCATTAAGCTAGGAAGAAGACCTGCATAAAGAGCAGGAACGCCACCTCGCTCTACTATCTTGGCACATGTTGCAAAAGTACTCAGTTTAGTTGCCCGACCTTGTAGTTGTAGCTGCCTCTTCACCACCTCGAATGGATAGGTAACAACTTCTGTACAGGCACCAGCAATGGCACCGTGCAAAAGAGTTCGGAGTGGTCCCAATTCCAGCTGGTCCAAAGCATTCAATTCCTGATTGTGTAGTCTCATGTTCTCTAACCGCTTTCTTCCTTCAGGTGAATGCAAGTAAGCTGATTTCAGTATGTCATACACACCATAAAATACAGCACCGGATGGTGCCATACTTAAGAGGGATGGTAGTAATCCCTTATAAAGTGAAAAGAATCCTTCAGTCTGGACAATATGTCGACAAGCTCCAATCACACCACCTAATAATTCCCCACCAGGTGCCACCAGCTTTGTGCGGATCTAAATGTGCATACCATGCTGTTAGTTTAGACCCATTGAAACACAAGTAACATTTTGAAGTGCATTATGTTGCAGTTTAGTAACTTCTTATATAGTGAAAAGTTAATCTAATCAGGAAGTTATGCTAAGACTATAACTACAGGAACATGAATTAGGCAGGAAAATGGTAAGTTATGAGAATTAAAGAACGAGAAAGGGACAATATTTTCATCTCATCAACCATCTTTCTTTTAAGGGAAAGCACTTTTATTGCCCCATGCGGACATCATAGGACAGGAAATTCACTCGTAAAACTCTTCGTGAAATTGTGTGAACGACACATTGTGTCTTTGAAATCTTCGACCTCCTGCTATAATAATCTGTCTTGTTACTTTCAGGCAAATAGTAAGAAACCATAACCCAAAATATTCTCCTTGACTGTCCTTTCACCATTTCCCTTTCAGCATTAAATCGCCTAACAAAGTCAAAACTCATGCGGGTTTAATGTTCTTAATTTTTCTAATAATGTGTACTTTGCAACAAAATGAACAATTGCAAAATGTTTTTTAAGTTCTATTGTATTGACAATGCCTGATGCACAATCAACAAAAAGTAAGTGAAGTAATCAAAATTCAAAATCCATTCTTTCCTGGGTTCTTTCACATTCAAAATCTTCTAAACAGCTAATATAATTGATGCCTCAACTATTAACAAGAGTTCAAAGTTACTCACTGTATCCAGTGGCAAACAGAGAACTGTAGCTGTCATGCCTGCAGCAGCACCAGCAATGAACCTTTCTGTGTTTGTGGTTTCTTTATTTCCAGATAATCTGAGGAGCTGTTTTCGGTATGTATCGTAAGCACAAAAATTGATAGCCTTGAAAGGTGCAGTTCGAAGGATATTAACAAAGTTCCCTTTCCAGAAGCCTCTTAGTCCTTGAGTTGTTGCTATACTTTTCACAAGCTCATATAGGTTCCTCTTTTCACCACGTACGATGTATTCAAGCTTTAGTTTCTCAAGCGGAGCAAGAGAAGTTCTGAGCGAAGAAAAACCAATTATTACAACGTTGCATTCAGACACCGACAAAAATAGCAGATGAAAGGAAGAAGGTTATCTAATCAGAGTGCAGCTAGCTTGTCCTACACAAAATAACGCTGTTTCCTTCTAATTTTCTTAAGTGACTACGTCAGAGAATCCACACTTGTCATTCCAATTACAGCAGATACTGCAACATGATTTTTAACTCTCTTTTGCGCTATCACGTTCTTGAACGCAAACAATAACCAGAATCACATTTCAAATACAGCCAATGAAGAAACCAACAACGTATTCCAAATACTAAAAACACCACAGCATGTAAACACCGTAACTAACATCGAACTATTCACCAATCATCATGTTCTCGTACGTGACGATATCCAGGATCGGACTTCAATCTAGCCAATCAAAAAGCTCGCTATCCTATCGTCATGCTCCTAAATGCAACAATATCTAGAGTTGCATTTCAAATCTATCCAATGAAAAATTCATCACTCATTACAATTATTAACACCATAACCGTTTAAACAGTTCCCAAACGTAACAATATCTAGAATCGCACTTGAAGTCCAGCTAATGAAAAACACAGTACCTCATGCCAATTACTCAAATACACTGTAACATCATAACATGACACTCTTCTGAATCATCACATTCTCAACAACAGCATACAGAAATGCATTTCAACTCTATCCAATCCAAAGTCCAAAACTCATTCGTAAAACTCAATAAACTCTTAATTACAGTACTCAGAAATGTCATAGGCGATACAATAGTCGAGTGAGGCAACCGAACCTTGCAACCATAGCAGCTACGGCACCAGCCCAGAGATGCTTCGTAGTGTTAACCACCGCTCCTCGGCCACGACCGCTGCGAAACCTAAACTTCCCCGTCTTGGCACTGGCACCTGAATTCCGAGCAGCACCATCTTTTCCCTCAATCGACAAGCTCAAACAAGAGAACTGAATGCGATTTCCGCCGGATTTCACCGGAAAAGTATGAGTGGAGTTTTCAACGGAGATAGCAGTGATGATTGAAGAAGGAACGGTGGAGCTATCGAGGAACAATCCACCGGAAAATGAAATTGAACGGCTGTTAGGGTTATCGATTAGTCCTCGCATTGTATTGTATCGAAAGGAGAATGCGTCTGTTTGTTTGTTAGATTATTGAAGAGAGTTGGAGAAATGAGGTAGAAGAAGAAGAAGAAACAAAATGAGTGACTGTGAAACGGTTCGTCGCTTCCATAGCTTTCTCTCTCAATGCTTTGCCGAAGCAGAGTTTAGCTTAGCTCTCTCCGCCAATCAGTATCCACCGTTGTTCTCTTCTGAGTAACAAATTGTGGTGGTATGTAGATTCGGTTACAACCAACATCGTTATGTTACGTGGTTAGCAGGATAGGATGTCGATGAATCTCACAGGCATAAGACTGTCCGACCGCCCCGGGAGCGGCGGGGGGGGGGGGGGGCGGGCGCGGGAGACCCCCCCCC
>JAYMSR010000797.1:0-12186 GCA_036897825.1 Plantago rigida | reverse complement strand
GTAGCAGACTTCCCACAACCACGGGCAGTAAGCAAAGCTACTGTGCTTCTGTGCCAAGTTGTCCCGTTTTGACAAATTTCAACTTCAGCTACGCATTAATTTTAAACTGTAATGGAAAAATATTCAATTAAATTATTTTATGAAATTTTAAGATGTAAAGATTAATTATACTTATAATTTAATTAAATATTTTACCATTATAGTATAAGATCAACTTATAGTTAAAGTTAATTTATTAACTGTAAAAGGTTAAAACTGAACACTGTTCAAGATTGCCAAACCTCAAAGGCAGCAAGGGAAGGATGAGCAGAGCAGCCACAAGTCAGAAACGAAACAGGTTGATGCATACTAACAAAATTAATTCAAACCATACGACCACACAGTGAATCCTAAGATTTAATTCAACCCTAACAAAATCAATTTATTATTAAAAACACACAATATGTCTTCTCCAATTAAATTCTAAGTCATAGTTCAATTCAGCAAAATTAATTCATCATTGAAACATGATAACCAATTTGTATTCTCCAATTAAATTAAAACATATAAATTCGCAATAATCCAAACTCTAATTCAAGTTGATTGGGCTTGTTATAGTATACTCTGAATCGGACACATGGAGGTGTTTGCATTTAGTTGTACTTAAGCTCAAATCCAATTGAAACAACAATATTAGTTAACTTCAAATACTTCTTCCATTAGTCACAATAACACACGTATCCTGTTCTCACGCATTAGTACATAAATACGCTAAAATAATATTTACTTGGTGTAATGGCTAAAGATACAATCTAGAACACTAGTACTACCTACTACGTCCACTCCTTTGCTATCTCTTTTTTCTCCACTATCTAGTAGTATTTTTTTTTAGAATCACCACTCCTCTGATTTGTTTAATATCCATCTTCATCTTGACATGAGATGCTCTAATATGGATCCATCACACTTATGAGAACTTCACTAGAAAATCTTCCTACAATTTGCCACTCCAAAGACAAAAGGAGATCACCACTCCAAACTGCCAACTCTGCAATGATAACCAAATGGAAGACCTGAACCACATCATTTTCTAATGCAAAATCTTTGAACATTTCAAAAGATTTGCTGCAAGATATATTAGAGTTACGCGTAACAACACAACTGAGCTCAGGTCCATAAAATTTTGCTCCCTCCTTGATGTACATTTTGTTTTACATAAACTTATAATACAATCTAACTCCTTTTGTCTTAACAGAAACATGGAGCCAATGTTGGAGCACGTTGGCCTGATAATTGACAATTAGTGGAACTGTAGTTCCTTTTTTTATGGGTAGACAATTTGGATTGCATAAATATTGGCTTCAAGAGTGGGAGCAATTTACCTTTCATACAATAGATGCCCACCCCTTAAAATGTTAATATAAAGGTCCCTACATTTAGCAATAAACTAAACTTTTTGACATAGATTGCGTCCTAGAGATCAAATCAAATATCACATATTTTATTACAAACATGTCATGTTTAACTATAAATATCACATGTTTAGAAATGTAGATAATACATATATAATTCAAATTTATTGTCTACGCGATGTTTGGAGTCGAATTATGATGTTTGTACTTAACATGTGGTCTTTGCACTAGACAATTTTTCACAAAAATTTATAAAACACTTTAATATATGTCCCTACCCTTAATAAAAAATGGTAAAAAAACATTTTGCCACCTGAAATTTCTCTGCTTATGCGGTTTGCCCAATAATTTTTGCTAGGTTACGATTTGCTCCGAACTTTAATGCATGTGTTGCTATATACCCTTATAAATGCTTTCCGTATGATATGCGTCACATGCTCCGACTAATAAATAATTTAGAAATTATACTTTTGAGGTCGAATATGCACGCATATAAAAATTAAATGCAACCTAGAAGGGGTTTAAGGGTATATAGTTACACGATAGTATGACACTTACCACTATTATATTTAACTTTGTAGGTTTAGGCCTTTAGGGTTTAAGCATCTGGTTACCTGATTTACAAAGGGTTTATACTTCATAACTGATTCTCTGCAACTCACTGAGAGAAAAAATGGAGGAGGAGCAAGCAGAGCAAAAGCCAAGCTCAAGCAGCTTCTCCGCACACACAATGAGCTTCGAAATACAAACCAAGCTCAAGGAGCTTCTCCGCAATCTGACCTCCACCGAAACTAAGCTCTGCTCCGACGCGTGCAGAGAGTTCATAAAACTCCTCAATTCCGATTCCGGACCTGAATTTGTTAGGGTATATCTCCAGTCGTCTCATAAACTGGTTGAAATTTCCGATGCTTGGGAAGTTCGGAAAGGTAAACTCGGCTTTTCGCATGTTTTGGATTTGATTTCCGCCATTCTGAAGCACTGCAAGGACGATGTTAATTTGGATAAGTTTGCGAGGGGTTTGGTGGAGGAGAAGATGGGGGAATTGTACAAGGAGTTGAATAGTAGGGAGGGGAAGAAGCAGAATGCTGTGCTGTTGTTGCTAGGTTCGATTGTGAGGCGTAATTCGCATTTGGCTTGGGAGGTTGCGAAAGTGTTTGATTTTAAGCTGCCGGTGTTTCGGAAGCTGGGGGAGGTGAGGTTGAGGGATAGGGATGGTGCTGTTACGGTGAGGAGGAGGAGCTATTCGACTAGGAAGGCTTTTGTTGGTTTTGCGATGGCGTTCGTTGAGATTGGGCATCCGAGGTTGTTGAGGGGGATTTTGCAGCAGAAGGAGATGTATTCGGGAGTGTTGAGGGGGTTGGGGAACGATGACGAGGAGACTGTGGTTTATGTACTGTCGGTTTTACGTGACAGGGTGCTTGTTCCGGAATCATTGGTTCCTCCGGGGCTCAGGAGTGTGTTGTTTGGGAGTGTTACGTTGGAGCAGTTGGTTTTGGTTTCGGGGAGGGAGGATTTTGCTGAGGCATCGGAGTTGGCGTACGATGTATTGGTCCTGGCGTGCATTGACCCTGAGAATGGATTGATGCCAGATTTAGAGAGGCAGCCAAGTCCTCTCCGTGGGAATCTGAAGCGTCTGTTGGACTTGATGAAGAAGTTGAAGGCAACGGAAGTTGAGTACCATAAAGACCTTCTGCGAGCAATTGTGAAAGGAAGACCTTTATTTGGTTCTGCGTATTTGGACGAGTTCCCTTACAACCTTGAAAATACTTCATCCACTAATTGGTTAGTGCTCCAAAGCATAGCTATTACATTTATAAATGCCTTCTGTATTGATATGCGAATAAACACAGGATTCCTAGTGCACATGTTAATTCCAATTTGTATTGAAGATACCCTGTGTGCAAAATTGGTCAGTACATATGTGAACCATAGGTACAGACATACAGTATAATTTCAAATACTGGTCTTGTTGGAACGTAAACAAATACTTTATCACACGTCCATATGTGATTCTCATCCTGTATACTGCATCTGATCAATTCCATCTGTTTAACTGGTCCTTCACCTATGTGTATCATAATATGCAATCATGTGCATTGACTAAGGTACTTGCAGGTTTGCTGCTATTTCTTTGGCTGCAGATGTGGTACTCTCTGTACGTGAAGGGCTTTCATCTGGATTTTTGGATAAGTCAACTGGATTTGATGCGGCACATGTGCAACATATTTTAAAATGCATTGCACCACGCCCATTCACCAAATTGATTATGAATAAAGGTTTACTCCATTCTGAAACTCTCGTGAAACATGGGACATTGAGACTTGTCCTCGAGGCGGTAAAACTATTGGATGTTTTATTATGCTCTGTGGACCGTTTTTCTCAATCAAAAGGTCAAATAAAGCATGACTGGGAAGTGTTAAAGGCAGAAATTCAAGATGGAGTAAGGATTTCACTTCCCGATCCTCAAGTTCTGTTGACCTTGCTATCCCCTTTAAATAACCACCCCAAAAGTTCGAAATCGGCTACAAAGAGAAAATTTGAAATCAAAGATGCATCCCCAACTGGGAGAAGTTCCAGTAAAAGAAGGAAAAGTAACGTTAACAATAAATATACTGATATTGAAGTAGCCGGGGTTAGTTCTTTCCCTGAGGTAGATATACCTATTGATGGAACTACGGAATTAGGGAGTGAGCTACAAGAAGAAAATGTAGGTGACATTTTGAAAGATATTGGAGATATCTGGGGTTCAAGACAATGCTCAAAGTTGCACTCGGATATAAAAGATACGGAAACATACTTCTTCTCCAAGTTATTTGATACCCTTGCTATCTATTATGTAAGTTCTGACATATTTACTCCTGTAGTAGTCTAAAACGTTTAGGACATTGGTGGAACTACTTAACCTTTATAATTCATGATAATCTTTTCACACTCGTACTGTGAATCTGAAGCTATCTACGCATGTTCTGATTCAGTTTTCCTGGTTTTTCAGCCGTGTGAATTCATAAAGTAGAAGTTATTTTGTTATTTTGGATTAACTTTTGCTAAAACTACTTCATGTTGAATGGCTTAGTCATCTCTTATGTCCCTGAGCTGACTCCCACTTTCATTGTTAGGTAAGATTTTATTTTTGAAAGAAACTTAAATCACTGCCATGTTTTCAAACTCATGAAGGCCTCTTTTAGCCTGGAAGCCTTAGTTTCTGTTGTCACGTTAAACTTGAAGTTGAAACTGATTCCTCAATTATTGTTGCTGAAACCTTCACCGCTGTGCGCACTTGGAGCATGTGGCCTTAAATTCTGCTGTTATGTTAAATTTCAAGCTATTCCTCGGCAATTCTTGTTCGAGTAGTTGTATCTGCATGCTGTGTTCTTCCTGGTCTCCTACATGTGGCAGTATCTATCTTGTCTCCGCCTGTCTTTTGTTTCATAGTTAGTTTATTTCTCTCCTGGTATCCCGCCGGGCAAAGCTATATATGATTTAGTCACGGATATATTATAAATTATCAGGTGAAAAATGTAATTGCGAATCAATCTCTGTTGATAAATAAGAAAGTTTCTTCCACAATATAATTGCCTATTGCTCATAATTTACTGAGAGTTGCATGTTGCTTGCAGCGGACCATGCCTTTGGCATCAGAAGGATTGTTTGGTTTGTTTAAATACATATCAAGTGATTCTCTGTCCATGTCAACTACCCTCCTGCAGTCCCTATTAAACCTGCTGGTTGAACATGTCAACCATACTTGTGGAGGCATGAGTGTGATTAGAGCCCAGCCACAAATTTTCATGCACCTCAAAGAATTTATACCATTGTTGTTGTATTCACCTGTCAGAGAGATAAAAGAACAAGCTTATATACTGGCAAAAGAGGCCATGCTAAGCACTGGTGCATTTGACAATAATCCGAAGGATATTTCATCATGGTTCTTGTTTATACCTGGCTATAACGGCTTTGATATTTATGATGGAGATTTGGAGGTGGAAATCTTTCAACAATTGTCAGCAGCAGTTGTTTCTTTTCTATGTGATGCTGTCACTACAACTGGAAATAACCTGTACAAGTATATGGAGCTCTTGATGAACTATATCTATGATGAAGAAGTCGGTAAAGGTAATACAAATAATATCTATATTGTGCTCTCTCACAATAATTATAATTAAGCTGCATTCTGCTATATCTACTTGATCCTGCTTCAGAACGTTTTGGTTAATTTTAAGATTCGATATTTGAGAGTTAGAGATAATGCAAAGGCCGTCATAGTAGAGAGTGGATTTGGTAGGACAAAAACTCGGGTCTAACTATAGATTTGTTGGAGTTAGCTCATGTGCTGTAGTGGGCAAATCAACTGATGGGAGCAGCATAAACTAGCAAGGGATATTACTGCTATCTTTCATGTTGGTTTGATACTGTAGCTAAGGATCCCAGGTCTAGTGTAGCTGATTTTCTTCTGTTTATTCTCTTCCGATCTTACGTATCCTTCTTTGCTTTCATTAATAAAATGTTCCAAGTTCCATTCTCCTCAATCCCCCTTCCCCAACATCCCCCAGGAAAAAAAACGGTTCCACTTAAACTTTCATGTTTGTTTTTCTGGCCTCAATGTGTTATTGTAGATTTGCCACTTTGTGCTGTTCAGTTCCAGTTAAACAGCTTATACATCCACGTTCATGTACAGTGGTCTCAGAATGTCGGAGACAGTTTTCATTTGTTCCCATGGCCTTCCATTGTCAGTTCTTATCTCGTCAGCTTTGGTGGAAGGCATAGAAGAATTCATCATGGAATAAAATGTCTTGGTTTTTTTTCAGCCCCGCTCCGCGCACTCTTTAGGATAGAAATTGTTAGGTGACTGATCATGTAACGGCCATTGATTTATAGAATTCATATACTCCACCAGACTATAGTTACCGATCCTATTATGACGAAACTATCACTTCCTTCAAATTTGCACCCCCACAGCTATAGTTTTTCTTTACTAATAATGTGACAAATTTCTCCTCAAGAACTTTCTCAAGGGAAATTGGTGGCTTCTTTCATCTGATATTTATTTTGATACATTGATTGTTCATATTGTCAGTGGAGGCAGATTTAGTCGCCTTCAGAAAAGTTTCTCCTTTCAAAGAAAAACAGTGCTCATACCACAATGTCTAAAAAGATAAATAAAATTATTATGCTTCCCTCTCTCATTTTTTCCCTCCCTTTGATAGAACTTAAAATGTAAAAAGAACAAAGAGCATGATACATGTCTGATTTCAATGTTAGTATTATGTTTAATTGGTTAATGAAATTCTTCGTGTGGCAAGTATCAGGGGAGGACGTGGAACTGGTTAAGTCCTATGAGTGCCCCCCCCTGCTTTGTTATGGGGCTAGTCATGTGAGTGAGCTGCATTTCGTGACGCTTTAGGTCATTCTCTTTCTAAGTGGGAATTAATTCTCGTTACAAGGATGATTGATGCCCTAGCATTAGATGAGGATCCATCTGCAGCTATAAATTTTGCTAAAGCTAAAAATACTTGTTTAAAAAGGAAAATGGACCGCCATTCATAATATAGTTGTCCTTTTGATTATCTTTCTCCCCATTCATGTTCCTTATTTAAAAAGCATACACATTTTGATGTCATCTTAATATTTTATTATACAACTGGCAGGTCTATCTCATGAAGTAAGCCCTCTTATCATATGTGTCTTAGAGAAGTGCTTACGGTTGCTTAGTTCTGAGTCTGGATCTTTCACGTTACCTCAGAAATCGCTAATATCTCTGTATGTTTGCAATACAATCAAATATTTATTGGAAACCCAGGTATGTTCACAATTTTTACTTAATTTTCCGTACTATTTAGAAATTTACCTCTGTTTGTTTCCTAAGTTTCTCTAATCTTGCTAGGTGAATGCTGGGCCACTGTCATTTCTAATTGATCGCCTATTATCAGAGAAACTCGAGAACTATAACGACTCAGTTGACAGATATCCATGCGAGTGGAGGCCACTGAACTCCCTCCTGTGTTTTGCACGTAAATTATTGCTCCGTGAACCCTATGGCGTCTGTTCAGATGCTGCAGGACTTGCACGTGCAAGTTCTAGTGATTCTCTTGTCAATATTATTTCTGATATAAAAAAGGTGCTAAGAGATGAGTACAATGTTGGACGTGTTGGATTGACCGTGGGATTTTCTTACTCTTTAGTGTGTGCAAGTCACACAGAGATTATCTCAAATTTGCCTTCAATCTTATGCATCTCAAATAACTTACAGAAGGTTCCTTTCTCTGTCTTGGCATCTGTTTTATTCCTTGAATCAAGTCATCTTTCTCGAATTACTACACTATGGCCAGAAAATTCGCTCTGTGGTGTGGAAAAGATTGGAGATATTGAAAATAAGGTGGAAGATATGTTTGATGGATTTGATTTAAATTCCAAGGAGGCTGTTTCTACCGCATTTGCAAATTACTTAAAAATGGCACCATTTTGTATGATTTTACCTTTCATTGTCCTGAATACCAACTTGCATTTCCTTCAGCAGTCAGCTATGCAGAAGTTGCTTTTGGATAAACTGACTGGGTTGCCACCTGATCATTTGATTACTTCGCTACGCAATATACTTTTCTGGATGTACCATGTCCGCTCATCCCACGGCCTCAGATCCTTAGATGAACTTGAGGCGATTTCTAAGTTGTGCGTTGGCCTCACAGAGCACTTGTTGACACAGCTGTTTGTTCAGGATTTTGATACATCAAGTGCGGGTCATTTGGGGAACCGTCTACCACATTATGCCGATGAAGTGGCTGATATTATACTTACTCATCCTGCTGTGACAACATTGGTCAAATCACCCCTCTCTCCTCATAAAGAGTTTAGAGATTCAGTCTTCAAAGAAAATCTGGAAATACTTGTTGAATCAGTCAAACAAGGAGTTCATGTTTTGGATCACCATATTCTTTCTATGTTGAAAAAAGTTTCTGAGCTTTTGCTTCCAATGTGCAAGTATACAAGTTCTGAGAAAGCTTCCAATGGCTATAAGAGAATATTAAGTGCAATTAAAGTGTTGGTACAGAAGCTGGTTTTAATATTCAGGGTTAACTTTAATGAATGTATCAAATCTGGTGATTTCAAGCTTCTAGTTCCCACATTCCATGCCTTACACACTTTAATTCGTTTTATATCTCCCTTTGAGTTGCTTGAATTGGTGCATTGGTTGTTCTCCCGGATTGATTACCATGATGTTGCCTTTGATCTACAATCAAAAGGAAATGCTTTGTTTGTCTGTTTACATTTAGCCAGTATCAGTTTTGATGTCCTCTCTGGGAACGTTTGGCAGCCACCCACAGACTCATATAGTTTTCCGGATGTAACAGAGGAGACAAGCTGTGATGCTTCACTATTTGAGCGAATATATTTTCAAGTACTTGAGATTGCCAACCATCTTAGACTAGACATGGCTGATGTATCTCTGCTTAAAGCTGTTAAAGTTGTAAGACTGCGAAAAAATAGTGAAAATCCCCACCTTGCTAGTGTTATGGTTTTATCAAAAGTTATTGCTGGTGCTCCAGTAAACATCATCTCCCATTGCCTGAACAGGGTTAATAAAACAAAAGCTGAGATGTTGCATTGTATTGTGGAAATCAGCCCCCTGCATCTGTCTGCATTTGGACATATGTTTTCTGAGATACTGAATAAATCTTCTCTTGTGAACGCCAATTTGGTGCAAGATGCTTCGGTGTACTCATATTCTGAGGAAGAATTAATAATGCTTTTGCCCATTGTGTACTTGTATTTAAACTCAACTATCTTCAACCTTGCAGGACAGCTGTGCGGACCCTCTAAAACTATAAATCTGGTTTACAGTCAGATGCTATTAAGTGGTTTTCGTAATTGGAGTACCTTTGTCTCTGGCAATATTTCTGAGGTGGAACTTGATGAAATGATGCCCACTACCACAGAAGAATTTTTGCATCTTCTGTCAGGTACTCTTCTTGGAAAGGCCACTCTTATGGTGCGGAATTACTTGGCACTGAATGAGTGTTTAATGAATCCTGAAACTAGGTTGAGTTTATTCAGTTCTCTGTGCCCAGACGATATTGCATGTGATGATATTTATGTATACGGGATCAGTGAGGCCAGAGTTTATTCCCATAGACGGGCTTCAGAGTTTGTCAACATAATTGTTGCAAAGATAATCTTTTGTAGGATGCTACTACTTCTGGATCCTTATCAATTTCAGCATGGATCCCATGGAGACGAGATGTTCACAGCACAGGAAGTGAATGCTGAAGCGGAAAAGTTGAGAATCAGATTTTTAAGGGTGTTGATCAATTCCTGGAGAGTAACTGTCAAACTTTTTCCAGAAACAGTTGATGACTCTGACAAGATTGACGACAAGAGCCTTTTGATCTTTAGATCTTTGGAAGTCTTCTTGCTGAGGAACATTTTGGACTTGACCACCAGAATGCATGATTGTCTTATCAAATTGAGTTCTCTCCCCTTTATAGAACGGCTTGTGAAATCATTTCTTCGTTATAGGTTTGGTGATCATGCAACACTGAAGATGCTGCAAACTGTTCTTACGTCCTTATCTGATGGGAATATTTCATGTGCTTTATTTATTCAACTGTTGCTTGGTCACTCTCAGTTTGTGCAGTCCATTGAAATGGCCAGGCAGTCAGTTGGATCTGCTCAGTTCGGCTTGATGTTTACACCTTTGCCTAGCATTTTGAGATCATTAGTTATTCCTCAGGCCAATCTAAATACTCAAGATCGTAAAATCAACACATCGACATTTCAACAACATTTAAACTTGCTGGAACTTGTCAAGTTGGTTCGCGTACTTTTTCACATCTACTTTCAGCAGAAACATGCTAACTTTGGTGAAGATATTGGCATAAAATCAAGGGAGTTAATATATCTACTTTTGTCTTCTTATGGGGCGACATGCAATGACATTGATATCGAAATGTATGGTTTAATTCAAGAGATAGCTACCAATGATAGATCAAGTGCTGGGGTTCTTGGCCAAACTGATTATCTATGGGGCATTGCTTCTTTAAGGGCAAGAAAAGACTGTGAGCTAGGCAATGACATAGATTTAATTGACTCACATAACATAGAAGCCGTAGAAGAGCGTCGAAGGATTCAATTCAGGAAGAACTTTCCTGTTGACCCAAAGTTGTGTGCTCAAACTGTGCTCTTTTTTCCCCACTTTAAATTTGTTAGTGGTGGAAGTCTTGCCATGCATCACAAGGATAATTCTACAGTCATGCAGGAGGTACTCTTTCAGCATTTTTATAGTCGATGCTTATCGCTGACATTGTCATTCACGACTCTTATATTTTTATTATCCAGTAATTTATTCACATAGCTTATATAAGTGCATACGTACTATTTAAGATTGTCATTAGCATTTCTGTTCCAAAAAGTTGATAATTTTATTTTTTCCTTCCCATGACTGCAATGGTGATTTATTTCACAGGCTTGCTGTACAACTGTGGATACGCTGCAGATATATGATCCTTTCTTTATCCTCCGATTCTCCATCCACTGTCTTTCTATGAGCTATATTGAACCCATTGAATTTGCTAGTTTAGGCTTGCTTGCTGTTACTTTCGTCAGTGTATCTTCACCTGATGATGATTTGAGGAAACTGGGCTATGAGGTGCTCGCAAAGTTTAAGAGTACACTGGAGGTACATATTTTTGTTTTATATTCTTGAGTCGTATAGTGAATTGAGTCATTGACCATACATTTCCGCCTCTTGTGTTTTTTTTTGGTGAAAGAAAAGAGGAGATATTCATTAATAGGACAGTTTTGGCTGCTCGTGTTATGCTTCCAATAACTTATGATGCAAAATTATTTGGTAGTAAATCTCTCCTGTTACACAGAATCTGGGAGTGAGATATACTTGTAGGTCAACTAAGAAACTTAGATGCTACATGAAGTTGTAACATTTTGGTACATCATGTATTATCTCACATAGAGTACTTGGCGCATTGGATCGGAAGGCAATTCTTACGCATCTTCTTTACCAAATGGATTTAAATCATTTGAAGTCTTCTTCACGTCACAAGATTATTTCCTTCCACATTATGCTGTCTACATATTGTCATTCAAAATTTCATTAGACATTATTTTGTAACTCTAATGAAAATAGAATTTAGAATATGTCGAGAGTATGTCACATTGTCATTGTCAAAAGTTGAACAGTAGTCAAAGTGGTTAGTATTTTCAAAAAGATTGAAAATATATGGAAGTTACAACCTAAAGTTTGAGTGTTTATAAACTAACTTCTGAATAATCTTCTATATCTATACTATATCCTAATCAAAGTCACCCATGCAGTTATTACACCAAAAATGGTGGTTACATCTTTTGTAACTTCTTCTTTTTTCTTAAAAAAATAATTTTATTAATTGTTCTAGAATTTAACCATTGTATGTATTCTGTTTAATACATTAATTTCTACGACCGTAACACTTCAATATTACTTCTATGACAAGAGTATTATTTGATTGTACGAACTACATATTTGAAAAGTTGCCCATTTTATTATGTGATGGCATTATTAATACAATTTAAATATGAACTCATGACTTGGTATCACTTTATTATCAAGCTCAAAGAGGCATGATAATGCTTTTTTCTTATCCCAGTTCAGTATAGGGGTGGGGATAGGAAGTACCCGCAGGAATAATTATCCCCCAAAAGAATATATTAAATCTGCATTTCTTACTCTTTAACTATTAAAATTTCTAAAATGTCATTTTCCCTAAATTTTAAGCCTCACTCAGTCTATGCTTAGGGATATCGTAAT
>JAYMSR010000796.1:0-12193 GCA_036897825.1 Plantago rigida | reverse complement strand
TACGAGCGGTCATCCACCGGTTCTGATGACGCCGTACTCTTCATCACCGTTCCTCCATGGGTTCCGGTAAGTTACTTCACAATCATATCGATCTATGCTTACATATCGTTGTACTGCTCAGATGGATCAGATTAATTGTACCTGATTCTAGCGTTGGATTTAGAATCAGAATCACGACTAACTTAATTCTAGGTTTCGAGATTCCTAGCAAACGTTTATGTGTGGTTGTACGTTGTTGATCGATTGTAGTACCTTGATTCAGCTTCTGATTTGAGAACAGAATCTCATCCATCTTATTTCGGTTTCAAATTTTCTAACCCTGTGTGTTCAGGTTACTGATGTTCTTTGATTTGGGGTTTAGACACTGATTACCTGCTTTTAGATTATGTGAGTGCGGACTGTCATTGAGCGTTTGTAGAATGCCTATTTTGCTGCTAAATTATCGGTTGCTTATCTATTTATGATGATGCAACTGCAGGTCTGATACAATTAGCATAGCTGCATGCATACTCAGAACTTTATTGGTATTAAGCTTAATGTCATTTTATGTGTCCTGCTGCGAAATTCGATGCTCTAGCCTTGCTACTGAATTTCTATCCCAAACATATTCAAACTTGGAGACACGTCCTATTGTTCAGATCTGAATTGGGAACACACTGAACTGTTTATCTCCTTCAAGTTCCAAGCACCTAGATTCTCGATTCTATGCTTCTGTTTTTCCCATTATGAAGTCAGCTTGGTGGTAGAGATGGCTCTGTTATTAATTATGCATTCCATTAATTTGTTAATGAACATTTTGTTTTCTTAAGTCTGTTGTTCAATTTCAGTATAATGTCTTATGCTTGCTCAGTCGATTTAAAACTGCATTACTACTTATTTGGTTATTTCAATTTGAGTTCGGAGAGGAAGAACTTGACATGTATTGTGCACCCTTGCAAAATGTGATATTATTGTCCTTTGATGCATCTAACTGACGACTTCTGACATTCTTTCTGCCTTTTACCCATGCCTTGTGTTTAGCATTTGCAGTGGCAGAGCACTAATCTATACTTTTATGCTATCAGTGTTAATTCTAGTTATTTGTAAAGTGGGTCTGATGATGTAGTTATGCCCCACCAAAAGGTCTAATGTGCTACCTTTCTCAATCTGTGCAAGTTAAAAACACTGTTGGAGGGAACCTTAATTTTTCTTTGCTTGAAAGCTTCAAAGCTAGGTTCATCCAGCTTAAGTATGAACTGTGTACCGAGTCCTATTCTGTTTATCAATGTCTGAAATGGATTGTAAGTCAACTATGTCTTATATTTTAAAGGAAGAGCACCGTGTCTCCAAAATACATTTCTCGTGGCCACAAGTATCATGTCTGTCTGGCTATCCTGCAAGAGGAAGCAGGGCTGTTTTCGTGAGCTACAAGGATCAAGAGTTCCAGGCAAGTGGTTGATATGTTTGATATGCTTTACATGCATTTAAGCTTATTGGGTTTCTAATGTGTGGATCCGTGTACAGAAGAACTGAAATTTTAGCATGAGATTGACATATTAGACCAACAATAATGGGTGTGAAAGTGTAAAATTGTCTTCTCCATTGGTGCCTTCCATCTTCTAAGATGGAATGTTTAGAATATTCTATTCATGTTACAGAGAGGGATCCTGCCAAGTCGACAAATGTAGTTCTATGGTTAATATCTCTTGTCTCTATTTAAACTGTCTTCATATATCTTCGAAGCCTTATGCCTATTTACAGATCCAGAAATTTGCATTGTACTTTGTGGCCGTGAGTGATGCTGAAAAGTTCATGAGTATACTGAAGGTTTGCATTTAGTCGAGTGGTTTTGAAATTTAGTAAGCACTTGCAACTATTTACGATTGCAGAATTTATTGAATTTCCATTTCGTCTTCAAACTCTATGTCCTCAGGAAATTCTGGGTGATGGAGGACAAAAGTTCCTTCAATGCTCTGAAATGAATTCTGAATTGTCATCTCAAGCTGAGGTTGTACCTCTTTATGAACCTACCTACAGGTGCAATGCAAAATCCTTTGTTTTCTCGTATCTTCTTGCAACAAACTTGAGAAAACTATGTCGAAATGATAAAAGTGAAATCTTAAGCAGTCTAAGGTATTTTCAGGAATGAGGAAGATTGGCAACATACAATATCAGAAGACAATAGTATTAGGCCAACAATCCAAAGCACCAGCCTGGATGCATCTCAAGAACTTCAATCACATGAAATGTCGCAATTGCCACAGGACCCTGAAACTGCAGAAACAATGCCAGCTTTTCCTCCCAGTTTCACTGAGCTACTAAAGAGCTGTCGCCCTGCAGTTGAAGGTATCTTCATCTAGTATTGTATAAACTTTCCTATTTAGTTTATTTTGTTGACATTGTAGAATTCTGTCGTCTTACTAGTTGTTATGTTGATTAATGTCCGCCTGCAGTTAAACCAAAGGATTCACAGGGAAGCCTGAAAACCCAGTTCCTGGTAAATTCCCTGCAAGGATTTTGTCACTATTTCTGTTAGAATATTTCCATTTATTTCGAAAAGAAATAATCTTGTTATTAATTCGCTCCATTTATTTTTAAGCAGCACTATCTGGAAGGAATTTCGGTCGAAGGTACGTTCTATCTTATCTCAAACAAATAACTTTCTTTTTCTTGCATTGGCATGAACGAATGGTGACGGGTTAATAAAAGTGATTAAATTGTGATCAATCAAATTCTATAGCAGTCCCACACCACTCTGCCTTGCTGCTCTTTAAAATTGCTTGGTTTTGTGACTTTTTCAGAGATGTTGACTACAGTGGAGAATGTCATGAGTGAAATGGGGGATGATCTTATACTCTTTTAATTTCCTAAAGATGACCTCTGTTACGATACTGTAAGTTCCCGAAAACAGAAACGACCTGTGCTCCTAGTCAAATGTAAGAATTCTTTTGTTTCAAATGTCAGTGAATAAACTGCACCTGTATAAGAAATTTTTTAGTTTTTGCTTCACGGAGTACAACTTCACCCTTAAATTTCCCACCACACAAGTCTATTGGAGGGTTGAAAACTGAGTATACAAAATATAAACGCATCCAGAACATATTCAAATCTTCAATTAAAGGCCTTGCACTGTTTTCTGATTTCTCCTTGATCTCCAGTAAGCACTTCGATTTCTCCCATTTTGGTGATAGCCTGAATGAACCTCACAATCCAACCTTCCTGATCATCAGCATACCTCTTCATAATTGCGTTTGTGTTAGGCTCAACAACCAGATTGTGATCTGATTCGATTAAAGTTTCCTTTGCCAAAAGTTGCTTATAAAATCCTGCATCCATTATGTTTTGCGACATGCGATCAAATGGCAGAGTCTGTTCCTGATCCACACAGAAGCCTTGCACATGCAACTGATCAAGGTACTGTGGGTTTATATCTTTTCTTTTTTCGGGATCCTGGAATCGACCTTCGTACACTGTGCAGTGAGCCTCACCAATGGAGTGTGCACCAATAAGAACAACCAAGTCATCAATAGTCAACCCTTTTCTTTCAAACAACTTGATGGTTTCTTGAGCTGGGGAGTCTGGTAATGGAGAGTCGCGTTCGGCATTTACGGCAAGGGAAACCGGACGGTCCCTTCTTCCTGCGGCTACTGGATAACGCTGGACCCCATTTTCTGCGAGGGCCTCGCGGGTTGCGTATGCTAGTGTATCTGCACAGGATACAATGCCGGGGCAGGCGGCCTCAAGAGCAGCTTTTACTTCTTCGATTTCTTCAAAACCCCTGACAAAAATTCCATTTTGTGGTGCTTCTCTCTCTGTTTTCTCACCCGATGGAGTTTTCTCTAGCAAGATGGAGGCATCGCAGCCCTGCCATATGTAAATGAGATGCATTAAGCATAATATGCATTGCAAACCTTGTTTATGGGACCAATATGATTCAAGATGTTACATGTTGAATGACCAAAGTTGCAGGAAGAATGCATTGATGTTCCCCGTATTAATCCAGAAAGGTTTAGCAAAATGCTAGTCTAGCTGAGTAGAAGGAACTCACTGTGACAAAGCAGTCATGGAAGAAGAGACGAACTAGTGCAGGAGCAACCTTCACATTTCTCTCAAAAATCTTAACCATGGTTTCTTGAATAATCGTCTCAGCCTGAGGACAAGTCTGCTGGTAGAACCCCACTCTTAAACCTCCAGGTGCAGGTTCAACAGCCTTGTTTGCAGCTGCGTTATTTCCCTTTTTCTTCTTTTTCTTGTTTCCATTCTGGTCACTGTCTTTCTTCTCAGCCCTCTGAACAACCCTGATACGTTTTTTCTTGCTGTCCCTGATTAAATCATCATCTAGTAAAGCCGGAGAATCATCACCATCTGTGCGGATTTTCAACTTGTTAAAGTCTTGGTCGACACTTGGGGGAGCTGCGGAGGCGAGCAGAGGGAGGATTGCACATAAAACGACAATTAGTGCAAGAATCCTTCCTCTGGCTGCCATGTTTTTTTCTCCTGCAAGAGTTATGGTTGATTGAGGAGCGTGTGCATGTTTGAGTTTGCTTTGTTCTATATATGAAAGTTGATTTAAGAGGCTGGCAGGAAATTTAGCCTGTTTATGGCCTAGGAGTAAGGATTGCTGCTCAAAATGTCTAAATTTAGCTTGTGACAGAATATGAACTTCCATTGAAAATTAGAGGACCAGATACTCTTATCTAGGCTAACTTTTGGTTCTGAATTCTCGGTAAATTTTTTTTTTTTAAGATCACGAAATATGAGGTCCGGCTAGCTTCTTATGTTCTGATTTCACTCATTTAATTTTAGTAATTAAAGGCGTTCATGTTATCATCATGTCGGAAACTTGGATGTATTCCAGTGAAGGTGAACGTAATTTCAGAGGGACTGGATCCAATTTATATGCATAGAGACCGTGTTTTGGCATCTTTGAATTCATCAATATAATGCAGCAAGAAGAAAAGGACCTACATCTATCAGAAAAAAAAACACTTCAAACTATTTAACCTGCATCCTAAGTTAATGTGCACTATACATGCAGTATCTGATAGACTAATAGTGATACTGATAGAACCAGCATTGGACTCAGTCTAACATGTTTGATCTGTTTCCAAGTCCTGTTATTTTATATCGAAACTGAGGCACAGACCATTCATTTGGATAGGCTCTGTGCGGGCCCGATTATTTGAGGTAAAAATATCCGACCGGAGCCCAAGTCTACCTAAACCTTGGCCCAAAATGATTTTACAAGATTGCTTAATCAACAACAATATTATAGTAATGCTGGTGGTGTGGTGGATTTGTCTGTAGTTTTCAGGTCAAATCTTAAGGTTTCATTGTTTAAACTTTAAACTATAAAGCATAAACAAATGTTAGAAAGAAGTTTTATAAATGATTTTTTAATTGTTAATTGTGATATTTGTCAAGTTTTGAATGGTGCACTAACAGTGTGACGTAGTACTGAAATTAGCCTAGCCCTAGAAAGAATGGATTAAAGTATCATAGTTGCATGAATAGGTCAATTATTTTCTTGGCCGGCCGATTGAAAGTCCTGATGCTCTTTTAACACCACTTGGCAAGCCATCAGCTGATTAATCTGATACCTGTTACCTAGCTAGCTCTTCTTTGAGTATGTTTCCGCATTCATGACATAATATTTCAGTAGAGTTGATCTGACATGGAGTTGCCGTCAGACAATTCATGAACACTGGGTCGAATCATGAGCCGAAATGAATATGCTTTGCTTCAAAGATTCATGTCCAAGTTTTTTTGAATGGACTGCTTTTTCAAAGTACTAACAAGGAATCAGTCTCTTGTCAAGGCCTAAACAATATGAATCACACTTAACTTTAGTACTATGATTGACTATTTGCTGTCTTCTCATTGAATTCATCTACTGCCATATGCTAGGCCTAGAATGTAGTTAACAGAAGGTAATGCCCTGGATCCTCTAAAGCCCCTCACCGTCACAATAGGAACATATGGCAGTAATCTAATATGTCGTAAATATCGACGTACTTTTGTTTCTGTAATAGCTTCATACTTCCAAACTATTGGTGGGAAGTCATAGTTAAGAGGATTAAGTATGACTATTTGAATAAAGAATTCTAAAATCGGCTCAGTACTTCTAAGGAATAAACCAACAAGCATGTAATGACAAATATAAGAGTAATATGCTTCAACTCCTTAATTTGCCTCCATTCTTTCCAACTCTCATAACATTCCAAATTCCATGGCTCCTGAGAAAATCCTTATTGTTTTCTATCTCCTACAAGTCCTGGTCTGGAACATCTCTGCTTCGACAAATGTGTATCCTTTCACTTGTTTAGCAAATATTAACTCATGCAACGCTCTTCTATATCAGCATAACGGTCTCCAGATTGATCAGATCGCCTCATTATATTCTGTGAATGGATCAAATGTCAAGAGTATTGTGTATTCTACTAGAGAAGATTACCTGGTACCTGTAAATTGTTCTTGCCAAAATGTCAATGGTACTAATGGATACTTTTATGATGTAGTTTACGAGGCAAATTTACATGACACTTTTTATGACGTATCAAATCAGAAGTTTAGTGGACAGGTTTGGGATCAGGGGCAAGATACAAACTTAGATTCTGGACTCAACAAAACTCTGCATCTTCTGTGTGGATGTGTTGATAATGATTCTCAGGTTGTGGTTACTTATACAGTTCAGTCGCATGATACCTTGTCATCTCTTTCAAGTTTGCTTACGGCTCGAGCAGATGGGATTGTGAAGATGAATGCATATTTGGCTTCAAATCCATCTTATATAGATATTGGATGGCTCTTATATGTTCCCATGGAGAAGTTTGCATTTCCACCTTCAAAGAGAGGTAATTATCATATCATATTGCAATAAGCCTTTGCAAAAAGTGTTGATATGTGTATAGACGTATAAAGGTTAGATATGACAGCTATAATAGATGTGTGATGTGGGATAACATCGGTATAAATTCCTACATGTATTCTCATGTGACTTACCGTTTCTTTTTGTGATTTTCAGGGATCAAACTGCACAAGTGGATCATAATTATAAGCATACTATCAGGCGTAACTGTTTCTTCCATATGCTTCTTGTCTGTAATCCTTGTGAGGAAAAGGAGAAATAGAGGACAGAACGAGGAAGATCCAGGAGTGTTATCAAAGACTTTAAGTGTCACCAAGTCTCGGTCTATGCAGAAACAACAGTATTATAAAGAACAGATGGAAGGTGATTTATTGAAGCAACTTTCGAGCATTCTGCATTGAAGTTGTCCTGTCAGCTCCATTAGACACTGGAAGACAGAGAACTGAAAAAAAGAAACTGACATTCTACACATTTTGCAGATCTTACAGGTATTGATTCAGAAAGACCTATGTTCTATAGTATTGAAGAGATAGAAGAGGCTACTAGCAACTTCGATGAAACTAGAAAAATCGGACAGGGAGGATATGCAACTGTGTACTATGGTGTACTAGGCGAGCTGGTACTCTTATCGGCCTTTCTCTGGCCATGCTATTATAATTTATTGTTGACAAAATGTTAAACTATGTTTATCATAGGAGGTTGCTGTTAAGAAGATGAGATCTAACTTATCAAAGGAGTTTCTTGCAGAGCTCAAGGTGTTATGCAAGATACATCATATTAATGTGGTATAATTAGTATTTCTTTTCTGAATTTTATGAGTTTTACTTTGATACATATCAGGATTTTCATTACTTATTGTGTCGAGTTCATTATGTAGGTGGAGCTGTTGGGTTATGCGAGTGGAGAGGACCATCTCTACTTGGTTTATGAGTACGTCTCAAATGGTTCGCTTGGCGATCATCTTCATGATCCTTTGCTGAAAGGTAATGTAAACAAAATTTTCTATTATAAATTGAACATCCTGTTTTCTGGTTTATCTTTTAGAAACTCTGTACAAAGCTGGTGGCTAGTTTTATCCATTTCATAGAGCGTAGAGGTTTAAATCAGTGGTAATGAATTAGGTCACCAGCCTCTCTCTTGGAACGCAGAACACAGATTGCGCTTGATTCTGCAAGAGGAATTGAGTACATCCATGATCACACAAAGGCCCGATATGTTCACCGTGATATAAAAACAACGAATATCCTGCTTGATGAAGGCCTTCGAGCAAAGGTACCTTCAAATTGGATGCCATATCTGTATAAATAATATAACCTGGCATTACAGATGACTTCTTTACTGACTTGAGCTCTTGTGTGAGATTAAATTCAACAGCTGATTCGCCTACCTCAAGCCATGTCACTGGCAAATTATATCCTTCTTGATCTGCAATAAAGTGATTATAATATTATACTTATTTGTTTAAGAGGAATGTAGAACAAAGATTAACACTTTGAAGATCAACTTTCACAGGTTGCCGATTTTGGTTTGGCAAAGCTTCTTAACAGAACCAACGAAGATGAGCTAATTGCAACTCGGCTGGTTGGAACCCCCGGATATCTTCCACCTGAGTAAGCCTTTTTCGGAAAAAGAAACCATACATTAGCATGAAATAAATCAGGGCTGATGAACATTATAAATTTTACATAATGATAAATCGAAGTAAACGAAACGTGCAGGTCAGTGAAAGAGCTGCAGGTGACTACAAAGACTGATGTTTTTGCTTTTGGAGTAGTCCTTGCAGAGCTGATAACAGGCCAACGTGCACTCATCCGTGACAACAAAGAGCCGAATAGGATGAAATCACTCATCACAGTTGTAAGTGAACAGTGAACTGTTTGTGTATTCATTCTGATTCATAGCATCACCTGATAGTTATATTATTAGGCGTAATTAGTGAAAATTTACTATTTTGGATTTAGGAAGGAATTAAAGTAATAAGGCGGCTAATTTTCATGACAATACTTTACCAGGTTAACAGAATCTTCACTGATGAAAATCCAGAGGCTGCATTGAGTGCTGCAATAGATGGAAGTCTAAAAGGCAATTATCCTCCAGATGATGTGTACAAGGTAAATGTGATTATAATTTAAAACACTTATTATATATAGTTTCCGGCATCAATTTCAAGAGCATTGTTTTTCATCTTTTCGATCTCTCAGATGGCTGAAGTTGCTGAATGATGTCTAAGTGACGATGCAATTTACAGGCCAGGCATGCGTGAAGTAGTCATTGCCCTGTCTCGCATCCGTATGTCTTCCATCTAATGTGAAGCTTTACTTAGGGGGAGCAGCCAAGTCTTTAGTGGTGTTTTTAGTGGCAGATGAAAGATGGTGAAGACAACAAGATGAGTCCTTTTTTGCCTTGAGCGGATCAATGCAATAGATGTCTTCTAGCTCTACATTTGCAAATGTAACTCAGATTTTCTTTTTGTCCCTTTTCTATTGTGATGTAAAACTTCAAAAGATGATCTGTATGTATGACTGTATGTATTTGTATAAGTATCATTGTAGTTTCAGCTACCTTGCAATTATTACAGCAAGTATAGAAATCAAGATTTTGTCATGTACTGTATTTTTGCCGATTCAGTATTTTGTCAGGTAGGATAGGAAAATGATGTGTTTTTTATTGTATCATTGCGTATCTTGAAGTAGACATCTTTGTCTGATAAGTCAGAATTCAGTGACATTGTTCTATATAAAAATCTTCATTTTGGACGCAAGGATGACTGTTTTGTTTCAATGGCAGAGGCATAATCCAAAAGAATAAAGGCAGTTTGGAGTTAAATTAGAGGAGTATATTTCTTAAAATAAGTATATTCAGGTGACATTTGATGATATCAATTTTATATTAAAAAGAGGTTGTATTTGAGAACTGAGATATATACTCCCTTGATGTACATAACTCCACTCAACGAGCGGAATCATAATTTTAAGTTCGGGGAACTATACACACACATATGACATATGTATATTCAAAGTATTATATATTGTATAATAATTTAAAAAGTTTCACTAAGTTTATAATTGAATTTAAATCCCATCCGTTGATCATATTAATTTAATTTGAATTTGATACGTAAATGAGTCATTGTTTCAGTAGCAGGTGCAAGGTTCGAATCACATTGACGTAAGTTTCTCCTTTTTATTTATTATTTTTAAATATCACAGATTCATTGGTTTATATAAAACCCTTAAAACACGTAGTGTGTTACGTAAATGCTAGTTTAGAATATTTGTTAAGTTAAAGTATAAGGGATGTTAAGTAACTTATCCTTATACGAATTAATATTTCTAAATATTATACGAATCGGTGCGATTTTTTTATGCGATTGTGCTACGACTAGTCGCATTATAATAAAAAAATCAAGGGTTGAAATTAAATCTTGAATTGAATCAATGGGTTAGATCGTAGTCAGTACAGTGCGGGTGTAATAAAGTTAGTCATACCCAACACGGTATATAACACTTTAGCAGTGAAGAATTGGGGATCATACTAGTTTGTAATTCAACCTTTATTTATTGTAATGTGACAGAGTGTGATGTTATTATGTGACAGTGTGATGCCTTATCGCACAAATAAAAACTCAACGCATGAGATTGAGTTGTGAATTACTAATTAATATAAAGGTTTGAAAGTGTGTACTATTGTTAACGATAGTCGTAAAATTGGTCATGCCATACTTAAATTGACATTGTTTATTTACCTAAAGAGTTTTACCCGAAATAAACTTAACTAGGTGGACTAGCTACCGATGACTTTGGAAATTTTGCAATTACCATGGCAGTTTTTTCTTTCTTAAATTAAATTTGATTTTGTATAAAAACGGTTAAGTATAAATCCACGAAGTAGTCCAAAGCCTTGAGCCTTGAGTCCTCTCACTTCGTTAACCTTCCGGTGAACCTCCCAGATGAACCTAAAACAAGGAGTAAGGGGTTAGAACCTTTTAGGCTGGTTTGTCGGAGGCAAACCAGAGTTAGATTTAACGTATGGAAGAGGCTGGCCGAGTAAAGCTCAGACATCTCAATTTAGATAATTTGTAGAGAGGGAATTATTGCAAGTGAATGCTTACCTTCAAGTGAAGAAAATTGTCTCCTATTTTATAGGAGATGGTTCAGGGACAAGGTTAACCGGAACTAAGTCGCTCCAATAAAACCTTACACTTGGACGTCAGGCCTTTGTGGCGTGTTATGGTCATGCAATGAAGTCTCTTCATCAAGTAAGGTCGAGATCCTATGATCGGTTCCTCCTATTGTTGATGAAGAGTTTTATTAAGTTGCCATCTACTAAGATCGATCGGAATCTTATCGACCGGGAACCTTTCTTTAAACATGATGATAAGCAACTGGGGTCAAGTTGACTTTTAACGGGGAAAGTTCATAGCTTTTCCGGGGAACATCATTCAAATATTCAAATATGATAAAGTGATAAGATAGTAGCCAAGTTGAATTTAATAGAGAAACCTCTTTAATGTTGGAGCCTTTTTAGGGAAACTTTATTTTCTTGATAATAATATGGCTAAGTTGACCATAATGATGAACCTTTTAAGGTTGAATTTTTTTCAAGAAACCTTTCTTCTCTTGATAATAATAAGGCTAAGTTAAATTTATTGGGAACCTTTTAAGATCAGAACATTTTCGATAAACCTCTCTTCTCTTGATAATAATAAAGTTCAAACGACATTAATTGGGAACCTATTAAGGTCAGAGTATTTTTGGTGCCCAAATGACCTTAATGGAGAACCTTTTAAGGTAAAATCCTTTCTGTGAACATATTTTATGTTGATAATAATAAAGTCCAAGTGACTTTAATAAGGAAATCTTAAGTCTAGAGCCTGTTTATGAACCTCTTATCACTTGATAATAATAAAACACAAATGATTTTAATGTGAATTTATTGAGTTAAAAGTTTTTTTTGTGAACCTCTCTATTATTATAATAAAGTCCAAGCGACCTGAACTTTAAGTAAGATATTTTTGGTGAAAATTTCTTCTAAAGATGATCCCGGAAACCTTCTAAGGTCATGGACTATTAGGTGAACATTTATTTAAATGTTGAGCCAATACTCCTTGACTTGGTCAACTGGTGTCGAACTCTCAGTTGGAAAGAATTGCAAAACTAAGAGAGAACATCGACTGTCACAGTCGATCAGTCAATTGGAATAAGTGTTCTCAATTTTCCCGGGTCATCATCACAGGCGACAACTATTCATTTCTTCCTCTGCAAGTATTACACAGGCGACAGACCTTGTCTATATTCAGAGAGCAAACAACTTCAAATAAATTTGTCTCGCGATTGATTGATTCGT
>JAYMSR010000795.1:0-12195 GCA_036897825.1 Plantago rigida | reverse complement strand
TTCGTTAATAACATAAATGTTTTGATTAATAATATAAATGATTTTATTGATAAAATGGTATGTAAATAAATTATATAGAGACCGCATCTGATAAGACTCCGTGTTCTAAATATTTCGTAATGTAATTATTTAAGGTATGTAAATCATGAGTAAGTCTCCTGGATACAATCTCTCGATATAGAACTTATCTATAGACATTTCATTTAACAACATGGAATTTTTAAATTGAATATTTTTCTAGATAAGTTATCTAAATGAAGTTTCTATTGGAACTTTATGATAAATCATACATTTATCATCACAATTTTATACCACGTATACGTGTTTGAACCTGAATTGATACATGAAAAAAATCATGTAATGCTAACACCCCCAACTCCCAAAGGGCCAATTAGTTACGCGAAGTTCTGGTGTAAGCTAATAGGTAGCTACATTCACATAAATTGGTGGGAAGGTGCAATGTTTGCATCCTTGAACAACTCAAAAAAAGCAGTGGTGAAGCTTTTAAGATGGTTATAAGCCTTTGATAGATTTCCTTTTGTACAATCTTTCTTTCTTTCCGTCATTGGCTTTTGGTTCTTGCCAGTTACTGATGTTTGTTTGAGTGACCGTTGTTCTCCAAGAATGGGAAAAAGAAATGTAATGATAATCCTTTGCCTTAATTTGGGTCTTAATTCTCGTGTACATGTATTGTATACTTCACCTAATGAATGTAACCAAATTCTGGCCAGCTTAATTTCACCCACAACCCACAAACAATTGTGCATCATCTTTTGATCATCAACCACAAAGAGTTCGCCCGATTAAATATATGTATTGACATGAACCAAGAACTACATCAAACACTACGTACACATTCTATATGAAACCCCTCAATATTTAATTAATTGGATACATATATATATGAAAAACTACACATTAATTTGGTAATGACTTGTGGTTAGTCTTGAAAGTATTTGATGGCTTGGATTTTTACTTTTAATCTACTGTAACCACACCATTGAAATTGATGCTGAGCCAACAGATTTACAAATATGTAAATAATCAGAAAACACATCGAAAATAAACATGCAACTCATAGATGTTTTCCTAACAGGGGAGAAGTCGGTTATATACATATTTATCGATGTCGTTTAGTTTAGCATTTGCGAGTTTAAAAACTATTTTTGTTCGGTATTATTTGCTTTTGTTTCGAGTTCTACTAGGTGGATACGAATTGAAGCTGCGTGGAGATTTGGACAAACATGGGGCGAATTTGGAGCTGATTTGGACCCAATTACGGTTGGAGAAGAAGGCCGAATGGTTTGGTATGACTCGGGGCCCCATTTCAATGTGTTTCTACCCCCTATATATAATGGACCAAAGAAAACAAGTTAGGCCCAATTATAATCCTGCGGGAGTGGACTATCTACTCCTGCCAATGCAGATAGTATTTTATTAGAATTAGGAACAATTTGATCGAGGTCCAGCTGAGATAGAGCGTTACTTGCTTTAGGTCGACATGGATCACATTTTTATGTAGCAGCATCAGTTTAAATTCGCGTGCGGGCCTCATATATTTAGGAACACTACAAGTTATGAATTGGTTATACATTTATAAAGGGACATTTGATCAAGTATGGAACAACCGTACAATTTAAAATTTGGATTCAAAGCAAAGAATCAAATTAGAACCACTTTATTTTGCGATTTAATCTGTCCATGTAACACATGTTGCTCTTTTTCATTGTTTACTAGAAATATGACTTGGCTAATGTTTTCAATCATCTCGAGTATATATAAATTTGTTGGTCGCAAGAAGTCAAGAAATTAGAGGAATTAAATTGTCTACTATATAAACTTTATACTTCATATATATATATATATAGGTGATATGCATGCCTATCAGATTTGCGTCCTAATTAATTAAAAAATCAAAATTTCTCTTAATATAAATGTTATTGGATGATGACCTAGTCAATCGATTGCCTAGTACATTTGACAATTGCTATACTCCGTTGGATCAAATATTTAATTGTATAAAAGTCGAACCCTGCGGAATCGTAGAAGATCTTGTGTATCTCAGTTAAAACTTACAAGAGTGTCCCGGAAAGAGCAAGTTGCTAGCCTGGGCTTTCGATTGCACACGTTGTGCTGGTTAAAAGGGTTAATGGAGATGGAAATGACTGGCTAAAATGACTCTTAGTATGAGACAAACATGAAGAAGATTGTAAAGGAAACTGAGAAGCATTTTCATAACTTATTGTGAACTCCTTGAGGGAATAAAGCTGAACTTCTAAAACCAGACAGCTAGCATAGTGTACTACACAAGATAGATGACTTCCAATATAGTACTGTGTGAAAATTGACAAACCAAATCAGGAAAGAAACCAAACAACTGTGCAAAGAAGATGATATCTTTTCCTCAATACTACTACTTCATACTTGCAATCCTACTCTTCACACTCAAATGTCCCTCTCCTGTTCTTGCAATCTCACATTGCACTGAAGAGTTCTGGAAAGAGCTCAGTAAACTGAATGTTTCCCAACATTGCCACACCAACGGCTTGCTACGGGCCGAATTCGGCTGGACTTTCAATAACAACACGCGACGTTTAGACATTGTGTTCGGTACCAGGCTGCCCAGAGAGACCGGGTGGCTAGCGTGGGGACTCAACTTAGACGAGGTCGGCATGGTTGGGACTCAGGCACTTATCGGCATCAAGCACCCCAACGGCTCCTTGTCGTGGGGCCAGTACAACGTCACAGATGCCACCAAGCGTGGATGTCCGCTTGTCCCATATGACGATATTGGACTCAACATTCACAATTTTAGTTTTGTTTATTTGTCGGGGATGGAGTATTACGTGATACGCGCCACGATGACTCTGCCTTCTCCTTACAACAGTTCAAAAACGAATGTTGTGGTTCAAATGGGGGACGCAGTATCGGAGGTGGGGCCGCTGATACAACCGTTCAGCCTCAAACATCTAGACAACACTGAGAAAATGAACCTGGTAACCAACGAGCCTGTGAGCTACTTGGAGCATCAGCGTGAAACTCTACGCAAAGTAAGTTTATCTGCATGCTTTTGCCGCTTTTTTTTATTGAAAAGGAGATTATGAAACTGTTTGGGATGTTAACCCCCCGTATACAGGTTCATGGAGCGTTCAACATTGTGGCTTTGGGAACAATGTTACCACTTGGTGCGATAGTAGCAAGGTACTTCAAAATGTGGGACTGGTGGTCTGCTGTACATGTACTCATCCAGTGTGTTGGGTACATTATCGGTTCAGTCTCTTGGGCTATTGGGCTCTGGCTTGGCAGTGCTTCCAAACACTATCACTTTCACACCCACAGGGTTCTAGGCATTATCATCTTCACTTGTGCAACAATGCAGGTATATTTTCATGACCACTCTTTCTAGCTACCTACCTTTCATCTTGCTAGAGCAGAACTTGCAACCTATGAGAATCCCGGGTGTTCTTAATTTTGGGATACTGCTGGTCCACCATATTACATAACATAAAAAAACCAAAAAACAGGTTCTTATAATAGACAGTACGCTGATATGATGTAGGTACTGGCATTTAGATTAATGCCGAAGGGTGGAGGAGAAAACATAAAGTACTGGAATATGTATCATCATTCGTTGGGATACATATTGCTGGTGCTGATATGGGTTAACATATTTCAAGGGATCAAGATCATTCAACCATCCTATGCATGGAACTGGACTTTTGTTGGAATACTTGGAGCTTTGTGCACTTGAAATAGTCACCTGGTATACACACTGGAAGAAGCGCAAACAGCAGAAATCAACAGAAGAAGAGTTGAAAAAAGAGTTAAAAGACAAGAATGGAAATGTGAGTCAGGACACTAAACCTGATGAAGCATCTACAGGGCAGGCTCAGCCAACTCAAACCTCTTCATCTACTGCTCTAACGCGCTACTAAAACAGAATGAAAAACATGATCGTGATTTGAGATATTATTGCAGAAGAACTTATTTGTGTTTAGGTAAATGAGAATTCAGAATAAGATTTTTGGAATCAAACATATAATGTAGAATTGATATAATAATGGTTGTAAGTTTAGCACAAACATCGATTCACTTTTGTGTTCTATGTGTGTGATCAAGTTTTTTTAGGAAGATATACCTGCATTGTTGATGTAACTAAAGGTTAGTGTTTGATATATTTCTTTAAAAAGTAATGGTGTATAAGTATAGATATAATCAATTGTATATGTCAGTGGAGCGAAACCTGTCTGGCCGTAGAATAGAAAAAAAACTATTATCAATAACAAATTAATATATTATATTGCTTTTTTTGCAAAATCACATGCCTAAAATTTACTTTGATTCACATTTTTATGACATTAATTAGTTTGTTTAGTTAACTTAACTAAACATCCAAAAATTGTGTACTACCTCTGGTCTTTTAAAAACTTTTTAAGAATACTTTTTTTTTTAACATTGATTGTAAATTACTCGCAAATTACATTCAAAACTATAAAATAAAGTTTTATTAGTAAAATATACTTAATTTATATTTATTATATTTTTTATCGTGTATTTTGAGGGTAATTTACGGTCAAAGTTCGAAAAAAAGTCTCCTTAGAAAAATTTTATAGTAGTATATTTGAGATTTAAATTTTTGAGTTTTGGAGTTGATTAATAATAACTAGGTTCTGGTAGAATAGTTTATAGTGGATAAATTGACACAAAACTTTGACAAAACTTAACACGAATCGATAGTCAAACACATAGAAAATTGCCTATGTATCGGTAAAATCTTAACAATTGTGATTGACATGATTATTAAGGCAAATGAGTCAGGAAATGGTTAATATTGATAAAGTAGTATATATATAATAAGAAGTATGAAGTAGAATATAGAAAGTATGAAATAGAGTGACTAAAAATATTAATAATTAGATATATTGGAATTTCATTTTAGAAAATGTATATCTCTTAATGAAATATCTAAAATAGAAAATAGTAATTTTTTTTGTAAAATAGAGTCAATACAAGTAATTTCATATAGCCAAATAATCCTTGCATCAGTAATTTTATTTTTGGTAAGATTAGTGAAACATTGTCAGTTTTTGATACACTAAAATAGTATTGTCCAATTTACATACAGTTATACAACACAATTGGAATTTTCATACTCTGGTCAATTTTCCGACATTGATGACATGCCAACCTGAGTATGCATTTTCCCTCCCACGACCGTAATTTGATCGAATTTCTACAATATTGACAAAAAAAATTAATTACCACGACTCGTTTCATATTCTAGTTAAATCTGACGATTTTTTCAAATAAAAATGTAAAATAAATTCTGAAATTCAAAAAAATCTAAAAATAATATAATTATTTTACAATGACCCAAAAAATATCAGAAATTTAAAAATCTAAAGTGGAAATTATATTGAATTGTGAATGTTTAGATAATTTTTTTCATGATATAAACTCTCGTTTGTGTGCTTTTAAGTGTTAATTTTTTAGTATAAGACACAACTCATTTTTGAGAACTTGTAAAAAAAAGCGAACGTAGTTAAGTACTTTGAGAACAACACACTATGAGAACAACACACTGGGCAACGTATTACTTCACTGTGTATTTCCTATTGATTGTGATTTGTACCTTTGGCTATTTAAAATATTAGGACTTGACTTTTACACGTCAAGTTTTTTGCACCGTTGTCAGGGATTTGACCCGTGTTGTTTTTGTGATTTGAGTTTTTTTACTCGTATATATTACATAGCCTTTTTATTCTTTTTTTTTCATTTTGTATGTTGGTGGATTCTGCTAGGGTGCTTGATGAAGTGAATGTCGTTGAGGTGGGACGTTCACCAAAACACTTGCAAAATTCCGTTATTTATAAAGTCGGAAGACTACAATTCCACGAACAAATAGTTAGTATAGCAGAAAGGTGACTCTGAGTATCGTTCTCTCCGGATACTTGGCATAGGAACTTACAAATCAAGACACAAAATTGGGAAATCAAATTGTGGATGACGTAAACGTAAACAAGATTCATTTGGGGTTGTTTGAGACAAATTGTTTGAAAGCTTTGAAACATGCATATTTCGTAAACAAGATTTAAGAAATAACAAAAGCGTAAAGATTGAAAGGTTTTGACAACTGTGCGAAGGTGTAAGTGATCCCCAACCTCTCTCTATTGTAATTGCTCACGACTAGTTAGTTTTAAACCACGTACTTGACATGGAAAGGTATGCAGGTTACATGCTATAAATCAAGACATAGTTAATAAATCACCTCACATGATGTGGGCCACATGGGCAAATGTTTAGCTCAAGCTTCATTCTCCTTAAACTTATATTCTTTGAAATATAAGAACATAAGTTGGGTTTCTTGTTCAGCGCAGTAATTGAAACATTGTTACAAAATTGTTCACTGTCTTGACAAACCTCACTATAAATCAACCACATGAACATGCATGTTAAGCAAAGGAAGAAGAGAGAGGGATTAACTATTTAGTATGAAAACTAAACAAAAGCCCTTGCAAGGAACAGTAGTACTTGACTTGGAAAGTTAGAAAAAAGTTCTAAGTTGGAAACTTTAGGTTGAACATGATTTAATTAAAAGATAGGATTTTGTAACAGGTCTCAACTTTCGGTCTTAGTGAATTCAAGTCATGAAAAAATAATAAGTGGATTAGTTGAAGAATGATGTTACTTTCAAATACCACTATAAACCTTGTGTATTTACTTTCAAATACCACTTAAATGATCTAATGTAAGGGGAGGGTCCTAGCGTGATAGCCAGTGGGGGAATTATTTCCTCATGGGAGGTAATTGTGACAAAAACAAGCCTTTATGATGAAATTTTTCTTCACATTGCCACTCCACTATCCCATAGAACTTCATACATTTATTATTTTTAGTCGTCCCACATAACATCATACATTAATAAAAAATGAATGTACCCCACAACCAACAAATAATAAACAATCTCAATTTTATACTCAAATTACATATTTTACCACTTAAAGTACATTATATTTTATCATTACTTTAACTTTTTGCATAAAACTGCACGCTAACCCTAATGTATGAAGTTCTCCGGGACGGAGGGAGTATTAAACAACGTTATTTAATCATCAACTAAATTTTTTTTTAACGCTATATCAATTGGAAATTATGTGCTTAATTGGATGAAGTAACTACTCGATTTATGTCAAAAGATTTCGTTTTGTTGTGCATTTGGGTTGTATTTCTAGACTTTCAGGTTTCATTCTTATTTGGTTAAAATCTGACAGTATGGCCCGTTCGTGGCATGTGGAGTTGGCCAGGTAATTCACAATTGGTATGGCTGGCATAATTAAGCCCACGTCCATTCCAGCTTCATTGGTTCATGACTACTGTGATATTGTGCCCAAATCTCGTATTCTTTTGTATGATATCAATTTAGTTTTGTGTTGCAATTTCTACTTTATTAAATTTTGTACCTTCGTTTGTGGGCCAAATTTACTTGTATCAGATCGATTTCACTTTTGGGGTTTAATTCCGCTCAAGTGCGTATTCTTTGACTTTCAATTAAGGGTGCAAATGAATGAACATTCGTGAAAATTTTGTGAAAACATTAGGTGAACGATCGCTTTATGTTCGAGATTGATCGAGATGAACTGTTCGCGAACATATTCGTGTATATAATGAACATAAAGCGGATATATTTATTATTGTATGGTAGTTTGCGAAAGACGCAAATAAACTAAAAAATATAATATAATTATATGATATATTAATATTATGTAATTATTAATTCACGAGGGTGTATAGGGTTGTTACGCGAGTCGAACCTTAACGAGGGCTCGACTCGGCTCGGCTCGTGTTCGACTCGCTCGATAAGGTAAACAAGCTGAGTTCGAGCCTCATATTATGCTCGTTTATGTAACGAGCCGAGTCCGACTCGGCTCGACAAAGCTCGTCCAGACTAATTATTTTATTAAATTTATCTTTTTTATACTTTTTTTATATTTTCAATAGTTGGCTTATTTTATCCGAGTCAAGCTCGAGTCCATTTTTATACTCGCTTGTGTTAATGAGCCGAGTCCGTCACGGCTCGGTTAAGCTTGAACTCAAGCCGAGTGTAACAATACTCGGTTCGGTAGTTTAACAGCACTACTGTTGTAGTGCTGTCAAGCGAACTATAATTTCTTCATGCCAAATTTGAAATAGTCATGTAGTTTAGAAACTTTTGTGCACTAACTCCTCTCATCAATTTTGCATCTTTCTTTGGGTGCAAAATCAAAACCCCCCATGTCTTTGGAAAACACCCAAAATGTGGTTTTGCAAACTCATACGGTTCAATTTACAGCCGGACCAAAGTGTATTTGGGCGAACTCTACCAATCAGGTGCAAATTCTCGGTCAATATTTTGAGAGAGATGTCTATCTAGAATTCACAAGGCAACGTGCAATTGACAAATTCCAATAGGTAAAAGTGAAAAAAATATGGAAATGATGACATTACAATAATTTATCATCTAGCTGAGTAGCTGACTTGGAAATCAATAAGGCAAAATCAAAATGCAAAATATTTCCATACAGAAACTTTACCTGAAAATTGAAATTGGAAAAGAAAGCAAGCTGAAAAACCTTTTGGGCTTTTCTCTCTCGAGTGCCACGAGATGTGGCCCATAGACGTGTTGATTGGGTTATGGCCCATAAGAATTAAGCAAGCCTGTTTGTGGCCCATATCATATAGGCTACAAGCAAATTGCAAGTCGGTGCTCATTGTGTGCAGGCCCACAGAAATTTGTAAGTATCATTAATTAATTTAGAATACTTCAGATCGTTTGCATATCAATTAAAATTACATATTAATACCTCCACCAATACTTTACTACCTTTTAATTATATATTTAATCTTTTCTATAATTTAATTATTATCTAACTTGTCGAAGATGCTCTCAATTAAACTTATTACTTGTCTAAATAAGCATCAATTTGATTAATCTAATTGATACATTATCATGCTAATATTTGTATTAAAATTAATATAATATACTAATTAGTTGTATATATTCGAAGTAGTGCGTAGTTTATATCAGACAAACATGATAGAACTCACCGGAATCTCTTCATCCAGATATGTGATCATGAACATCCTCTCAAATGTCCCACACCTAAGGTCAAAAGAGAAGTATGGTAAAACATTGAAATGAACTACAGAACTAATCGAACAATACGAACTTTTGAAATGAACTTACATCTAATTATCCAGTGATCAAAATAAAAATATGAATGCATGTGTTAGCAGAACAACTTGATGCACAACAAATGGAAGTGAAGAAGAACTGAACTTACAACAATCAGAAGAAGAAATGAAGAAGTGTGAAGAAACGTGTTTTCAGTTGTTACAATTTTGTTTAAGTCATTTTGCGGCTTGTACCGTGTGTTTAAGATGTTGTACATAGCGGTTAGTTTAGTTAGCTGCTGTTATTATAAATTGCTAGTTTGATCCTTTAGCAAACATACTTCATCATTCAGAAACAGATTAATTTTGCTGAGTGTTTTCCTCTGTATTTTCTTCATCAATCATCAATGGAGTTTACATTTTCCAGCATGAATCAAACTTTCACATGGTATCATAGCTAAGTTTGATTCTCTGTTCTTGGTTTGATTGTTTCATCATCTCCTTAATTTTCTTTTCGATCAATTGATTCAGTGTTTCCTTCAATTGATCAATCGATCGTTCTTGAGCTTCTCTCTGTCTATAACCGTTTCCTGAAATTCAAACATGGTTTCCACAGCCTCTCCTTCATCATCTTCTTTAGCACCTGTGCGAAATCCGGCTGACGATTCAACGTCTCCTTACTTCATTCATCCATCAGATGTCAGCGTGAAACTTGGTGGAGACACCTTCAATGGTGAAAACTACATTACATGGAGCAAAACCGTCTCAATGTCTCTCAAGGTGAAAAAGAAACTTGGATTCATCACCGGCTCACTTCCAGTTCCAGATCCCACCACTGAGCCAATTCTTCATGAAGTTTGGCAATCTGCGGATTCATTGGTACACTCTTGGCTTGTGATGTCAGTTGTCCCAGAACTTCGACAAAGTTTGCTTTATCTTGCCACTTCAAAAGAGGTTTGGGATGAATTGAAAGCTCGCTATGCACGTAGAGATGGACCACGCATCTATCATCTGGAAAAACATCTCAGCTCACTTTACCAAGGTTCGCAATCCATAACTCAATTTTACAATACTTTCAAGAATATGTGGGATGAGTATGTCAGTTTGAAATCTTTACCTCAATGCACTTGTGGTGCTATGAAATCATGTACTTGCGAGTTGTCTCAATCACTTCTTCAATCTCAGCAATCTGATTGCTCAATGAAGTTTCTTATTGGTTTGAACGAATCTTACGCACTTCTCCTCTGTTGCGTCTCTGCTGTTGTGGCTCTCGTCCAACTTTCGACGGATTCTCAAACGCCTCGCGCAGTTCTACATAGAGGTCTAAATCTTTCTCCTCCTCTTGTTTTCTTCAATTAAAATCAAATTGAATCTGAAAATTTCAATTTACTTTTGAAATCCAATCACATGAGAATTTGTTCATTTGGTCGTATGGGTTGTTTCCAGATATTTGGTTTTGAGCAAATTGAGTGCCCAAGATTCGATTTTGATGTGATATGGTTGAAGTTGGTTTCATCACTGTGTAGAGCCACAAATTCAAGTTTGAGCAGTGTAGATCCATGTTTTTAAAGTTGAGTTTGTTTTGCGATGAATTTAGTGTTTCGATGGTTGTTTATTTCGGATGATCTTGTGATATTTACTGTGGAGTTCATTTGATGTGGAGATGGAAATTTCTCTTGAGTAGTAAAACTGGTTCCCATTTTGAGTTGACAGTTTGGTTAGAGCAACTTGGCATTTCGGTATGGTAGGTAGTTAATTTGAATTGCTTGATTGGATTTTTGCAGGAAGAGGATGCTGCTGCAAATGAAGTATCCAAGAGGGAGAAGGCTAGACTCAGGGAAATGCAGCACATGAAGAAGCATAAGATACAAGAAATCCTAGATGCTCAGAATGTTGCCATTGATGCTGATATGGTGTGTTTTGGGAAGCATTCTATAAGAGGAGCTATTATTCAATTTCATTGAAATGATCTTATATTTATCTTGATCTGTAAATCATTATTTCAGATTATAACTTATGTTTCTTCTTAGTGAGAATGACATTTATATTGGCTATTATGCAACAGAACACCAAAGGAAAGGGTCGTTTGAACTATCTCTTGCAGCAGACTGAATTATTTGGGTAAGTTAGGTGGTAGTGCCGAATTTGTGGAATGCATATTTTGTAATGGAAATTTGAAACCTCCTGTTTCGAATGTAACCAATAGAAGTATTTTATGCATCTTGTGGAGGTTAGATTTGAAAATTGATATATATTTGACCTTGTTCAAGCTAAACGAGCAAATTTCGAGTATTAACAAGCTTTTTCGAAAAGAAACGATTATAAGTGTCGAACATAAACGAACGAACTGTTCACGAACATATTCGATCATAATTAGAAGTGGACTGAACATGAGCCGAGCTCGATCTTGAAAAGATCGTCGAACACGAACATGAACATAAGTGCATTGTTCACGAACAAGGCTCGTTAATTTAGTGTAAAGCTCGGCTCGTTCTGTTCGTATACAGACCTACCCCAGATGCATCAACGACATTCAGCATGTTTGAACATTCGAGCAATGAACCTAAAGAAGACATCAAACTGAATCCGAATTTATAATTTTTCCAAAGTGGGAGGAAACTATGCTGGTTTATACAAAATACAACAAAGAATCTTGTGTATATTTCCAAGGCATTTTCTCTCACAGTTACCGTGCTAGTTTAAGTGGATAGGTAACTCAGAAGCTCATATAATCCATCTTTTCACATCTGATCAAATGTTTCTAAGACAGGTTTAAGCAGATCTATTCAGATCAACATGTGTTGATGATAATTGTTGGAAATAATGAAGAAAAATAATGTAAATATTGCCTTGAGAGGTATATTTACGTGGAGACCATTTCTTAATTATTTGTTAATTAAGAAAATAAAATATATATTTGTAAGCTACTCTATAAGAGCTTCGAATTAATATATTTTACGCCCAAAACGGACCTTGGGTTGGTGATGACTAAGTGCTTAAAGTTAGAAGGTGTAGTGGTATTATCCCACATTACTTGAGAGCAAG
>JAYMSR010000794.1:0-12210 GCA_036897825.1 Plantago rigida | reverse complement strand
CAGGGCACCCTTTTTTTTTGGCCCGCCGCATGGCCCCCACAACACCGGTTTGGTAGCCATAAATAGATTTTAAAAAAAAAATATCCTGGGTTGATAAATTAGTGTTAAACAGAGTCCTTATCATTGAGTACATAATCGGCCACCATCTAGCTTATTATCCACTAGTTGATAAACTAGCTTTGCTAAAACTAAAGCTCTTTTTAGTATAAACTTAGCAATTCGATGAACTTATCTTTTAGATAAATTTGCTACATGAACACCTAGCTTATATACGATAAGTAGATGATCTGATAAACTAGCTGACCTGATAAGTTTGTTCAAGAAGCCTATAAAAGAATTACCAAATCAACTAATTAATTTACTAATCAATTTTATCAAAATCGAGAAGGTTACGAGCAATCTAATCAACTAGTACCATTGAACTTATAAGTTACTTCAACTAAGCCGATTAAAAAAAGAGCTTGGTAAAAAAATCAAGGTAGAGTTTACTTAACATTAACACTCATATAGATTAGCACAAAGAAAAGTGAAAAAGGGCTTGATAAAAATCAAGTGAGAGTTACTCAACAATCCATCATAATGAAATGACATAAATTACTATAGGTTACCGAGTAGCAGCTTTATTATTTCTTCTTCATCTCTCTCCTCTCTCTCTTTCTCTGTGCACTAATTTTGTTTCTCACAGGTCACAAGAAGAAAACAAAAGAACCAAAATCCCCATTTTTGATTTTCCTCGCCTTCCCTCAAAACCTTCACTTTCTTTTCTGAAGCTCTTGCCTTTCTCTCTCTCTCTAACCATGGAAGACGACGATGAGTTCGGAGATCTTTACACTGACGTCCTCCGTCCTTTCACGGCGTCCTTCCGAGATTCCGCCGCTCCAGCTCCTTCCAAAGTGCCTCCGCCTCCGATCGATCTCAACCGGAACAGCGACGATGAAGAGATTCTCTACGGAGCTCCCTCCGATTCCAACAATTTGAATTCAAATCCAAATCCTCCCAACTTCAACCAAACCCTACCTCAACGGAGAGAGTTCGATTTGAATTTCGATTTTTCGTCAGGAGGATTACCTGCAAGTTCCGACCGTGTTTCGGAGTTCGGAAATAGGGTTTTGGAGAAGGTTGAAGGTGCCAATTCACATCAGAAGGGGTCCAATTTGATAGAGGGGGATGACGATGATGATTTGGATATCGTGGTGGAAGATAGGGACCTTGATGATGATGATTTGCTAGGCAAAGGAGGTAGTAATACTAACAATAATCATAATACTGGGGATTTGTTGTATAACAAGGAAAATAACAGTGTCACTTTAGGGAAGGAAAGTGAAGTAGTTGTGATTCCGGGGGTTTCTGGAGGATTGGAGAATCCGAAAGGGGGTTCTAAGTTTGAGGATGATTGGGACAGTGAGGACAGTGAAGATGACCTGCAGATCGTATTGAATGATACCGATGGCCCGATGGGGCTGGAAAGGGTAGACAATGGGGAGGATGGGGAGCCATTAGTGATCGTTGCGGATAATGGTGATGAGGGATACCTTCATCATACTCAGCAGATGATGGACGAGCAACAGTGGGGCGGAGATGAAACAGGAGATAGAGAAAGGAAGGAGCTTGGGGATGCTACCAAGCCCGGAATAGCTCCAGCTGGCCCTACTACCCAGGCTGCTCTGCAGCCTAAAGTCGGATACAGCAACCATGCCTACCATCCACCTTTCCACTCACAGTTCAAGGTCAGCAAGAACATTGAACGTAAATTGGCTTCTAGCTCCCAATGTAATTGTTATATAGTGGACGTAATAGTATTGGTGTCAAACCATGTTATTCTTGTTGAGGTTTCATGTCACGGTAGACATAAAATAAATTGTATGGAATTAAGCATTTCTCTTGATAATGAAGTTGCTTACTCTTCATGGAATATTAATTATACTTTTGACATGTGGGAGCTTTTGTTGTGATTTTGTGATTCTAATTGTACTATATATTAGAAACTTACAAAATTAAAACTTGCAGAAAGTCAGGAACTAATACTGCCCAAACGCTTCTTCAACTCCCTCGAGTATTATAGTAGGCACTGCCCAACTAATTCAATACGCTTTTGTTTCCTCTTAACTCGTGAGCACGCTGTGATACTGCAGAATGATTTGAACCCTTCTCCCTAGTGCATTCATGGCTAGACACCCTTTTCAGACTCGGATGCCAACTGGGATAAAGTAACACTGCAAATGCTTAGGTGATCTTGTTGATCCGTGTCCGTCCTCATTCATACCTGCAAATGAACCATCTCATTGCAGTTGGGTAGGTAGTCCACACAGCTCTGGGTATACCAAGTTTCTTGGTAATTGGTTGCGTCCAGCAGCCTTTTAAAAAACTCCCACTGGCTAACCTAGTAAATATCCACCTCGCCAAACCAAAAGGAAAAAAAGGAAAGATCATGACTGAATTGGAACAACTTAGCTTAAGCTTGAATTACTGAGGAGTTTTACCGTATTGCCTGAGTGGCATATAGTCTTTGCTTTACATTTATGCTTACACTTAGATCAAATATCTGATGCTTCATGGTTATAGTAATCAAGAAAATCGCAAGTCCAAAGCCATTTACTTTATCTTGTACTATTTGGTATATGAAATGGAGAAACACTAATGTGAGTTTAAAATTTTGTTTCATTTAATCCTACTAACTTAAATAATTTACTTGTGAACTTTTGGATTTGGTTAGAGTTACTGACGACACAATGCACTAGCAGAACAAGTATATTCCTGCAAAACTTCTGCATTAATTAAAATTTCTAACCTAATATTTGTTTATTTACAATGTTCTCTAGAAATCCTCCGAAACTTTGTTTGTATTCTACATCGTTGAACAATCTGCATTACTTAATGAAATATGGTGTTATTAGTGTGTTCAAATTTTTTCAGACTAGATTTTGAGTATTTTAGCTTTTCATCATGCGTTTGCTCTAATGTATCTGCTGATCCTTTCCTATTGTTTGAGTTTTTTCTTAATTAACCTAGTGTTTTTTTTGTTGCTTTTCTATCTTTATCTTGGTGGGCTGCTTAGTATGTGAGACCTGGGGCAGCTCCTGTTACTCCTGGAGGGATGCCTGGCCAAGTTCGTCCACCTTTTCCAGCAGGTCCTATACCTGGACGTGGAAGAGGTGATTGGCGACCAACCGGAGTAAAAGGTGAAATGCAAAAAGGATTTCATCCAGGTTATGGTGCACATCCTTGGGGAACTAATTCAGCAGGGCGTGGTTATGGAAGTGGATTAGATTTCACTCTTCCATCGCACAAGTAAGATCCTAGCTTTTACCGAGTCTCACTAAACATACTCTTATGTTTTAATGTTTTACAGTAAGCAATGAAGTCATATAGACCAGAATGAACCTTCTTACATGCTCCTACAGTCTTACCTCTCTACCGCTTTGAAAGTTCTACTGAATTTTGTGTTAAATGTTGTTGCCCCCCTGCACGTGTGTCCCTGTAGCAATTAGATTTATGTTTATTGAAGCTGTAGGTATATCCTTTTCTCAAGGACTTCCATATCTCATACTCCATCGATCTTTGTTTTGCAATTTACGCATGTTCCGCTATGCATCAAATTATACTACAAATTACTGCACGCCTGGGCATGTATGGACTTCTCAATGAAACTCGAATAATCACCTACTGTTAAGTGGATACAACTAATATTGGAAGGGATCAGTACCAATGTGGGTCACTACAGAAAAAAGAAAAAAGTCCGGATTGTGCTAGCAGTTGAAGTGGAGATACGTGAGGCACGGTGCTCCAATTTATTGGTTATCAGTTATGCCCACCCCCCAAAACAGAACCCGGATCCCTTTACTAGGGTAGTATCCTGTAGTATTTTTCCTGGCCACTGTTTCTTCATCTGTCAACTTCGCAGCGAATGAGAAAATGATCCCTCGGACATATCTTCTTTTTTGGCTAAAAGAATGGTGTCTTTTTTCGTCATGACTACTTTTGGCTAGTCTGCAACTTAATTCCTTCCTATGAAGGACAAAACTTTATTGAATCAAGTAACTACTCTTTTGACATGTTGGGTTGGGATTGTTTACACTATTGATCCTATTGGATGGGGTTTATTTAAGGGTAAGGCACTCTGAATACTATATATTCCACGAGAAGGAACAATCTTGCCGCTTTACTGGACAAAGGCTACAAATCCTATTTTGACCATTAGACTTTGCGAGTGGTAAATTCTCTCAACTGGGTTAGTAGCCTATTTAAAGCATAGTAGGATTTCACTTGATCTTGACCCCTTGGTGAATTACGAGAACTTGGATGTTGCCTATCAGGAAGCTGCACTGTATTGTGCATTGATCTCTGAATTATATTATTCATCTCTTAGACATCATGCAGAAAGATCAAGCATTCTCAAGCCAATCACTGATTAACGTAAAGAGAACATGGAATGTTTAGTCGATAATCTGAGCTGAATTTCATATGTTTCTGCCGGAAGATGTGGTTAATGAGCCACTTTTATATTTTTTTATATGTACTGAGTTTGTCTTTTGATTCAAACATCTGCAAAAACTGTGTATTGAACATTTCACAATTATTTCATCATCCAGAGATGTGTGATAGTTCGGTTACTGTGAAAACCAACTTCTTAGTGTATCTTTGGCCTTTGTTGATGACTCTGTTCATGTGCCCTTTCTTTATGACCTCTCTTTTGTAATCTCAGGACTATATTTGAAGTTGATATAGATGGTTTTGAAGAAAAACCTTGGAAGCTTCCTGGAATAGACATGTCAGATTTCTTCAACTTTGGGTTGAACGAGGAGAGCTGGAAAGATTACCGCAAACATCTGGTAGGTCCACGTCATGTATTTGTACATCTCTTATCTGTATGTACACATTCAATATCACTGGAATGTATTTTTATTTATAATGTGAATAGTGGAAGCTAAATCAAGTGAATTTGAAATCTCTAGGAACAACTTCGACTCGGGACGACCATGCAAAACAAAATTCGTGTTTATGAAAGTGGGAGAGCTGAACAGGTAATGTTATTTTTTCTCTGTTTCTCTTTGAATGATGGCATGCACATGTGTTAGTGTGTTATCTGACTGTTCCTTCTATGTATTAGTTCTTTTCATGTCACCCTTCTTTTGCTTCTGAAAGTATTAAATGAATATGCTTGTCTAATTTTTCATCATTTTGTTCGGTTACAAATTTCAGGATTATGATCCAGATCTCCCCCCAGAGCTAGCAGCAGCAGTTGGCAACCAAGACACTCCATCTGAAAGTGCCATGCCTAGAATGGCTGATGCTGGTATAATATTAGACTCAGCAACTGTGCGCGGACGTCCACCACCTGTATGTGTATTTTTTGCCCCGGATGCTATAGCATTTAGCTTTGATGCATGCGGTTGCATGATTTTAATATCTTATTTGTGCCATTTCATGTGTATTTTCTGGAAATTATTTGCCAGTGGAATTGTCATGAAAAATTCTATGGATGTTTGATTGGAGATTGGACTAAGAATAAAAATAATGATTAGATGCAGGACACATTTTACTAAACATAGGACATTTTTCGGAAAATTGTATTGTTGTATAGGATACATTTCAGTAATGTACTAATGTGCAGTGGTAGACCTATCTTTTAGGGGTTTTGATTTGAAATACTAACCTGACCTGCTATGTGATGTGATCTCAGCCTGTTGGCAGACCAATACCGGTAGAAATATCATCTGGGGATCGTCTCCCATCAGTTGATACTAGGCGTCATCGGATGCATGATAATGATGCCATTATTGAGGTAAGTTGTTATCCTCTTTTTCTACATGAGCATGAATTGCTGCCTGTCTTGTAAAGAAGCAAATTTGTAAACATATGCTGTCTTTGGGAAACAGATTGTCTGCCGCAGCTCCAAGGATGATGAAGATTCAGCGGAGCACCAAGAAGATATATCAGGCGAGGTGGACATTGGAGGGGGCGATGAAATTGATGACCCTCAACATGATGATGATGATGATGTAGGTCATAATGATCACATATCACATGCATATAATGGTCGAAAGAGGGAACCTCTACCAAAAAGAGGACATTCTAAGCAATCGTTTCCAGAAGAACCTGTGCAATCACAACATGATGGAAAGATTGGTGTCCTTGTCGATGCAAGGTACATGAATGCTTCTTTTCTAGCTTACTTGGTGTTTATCTTTTACCTCCTGATCAAATTTGATCTTAGCTTGAGGTGCTTCTTATGAGCCTAAGAGCTGAAGCTGTTTCTATATATATTCAACATTGCAGAACATGTTAATTTTGGTGTGGAATATTGAACTAAACATATGCACGTATAATGAACCTGCACTGTCAAACTATAAAATTGCATGCAAATGATAAATTCATTAAGTACTTGGACTCTAGTTGAATTCTGGATTGTCCACATTGAAGAAACACTTCAAGTCTTTGTTGCATGCTTAGTTAATGTAGTAAAATCATTTGATAATTCTGATCATAGTCAAACTGTTAGCTGATTTCTGCCTGACTTACTCTAGACCATCATGACATAATGCAAAATGTCAAACAATGTGGCTTCTATATCTAATTAGTTAAAGCTCTTAGTCATTCATGCTTTTGTTCAAGAATATGTTAAGCACGCCATTTTTTTTTGGTATAATTTTTTAAAAGTTTGTGCTACCATGACTCCAGGATTGCAATGTTGTTTATGTTTGAACTGCGCACTACTATAGGATAATATCAAGCAAACTCTTTTGAAACTTTCCTAATGATTATAGGTCTGCAAAAGGAAGAGGGCGTGTGAGATCCCCCAAGATGACTGTAAGAGCCGATAATAGACAAGAAAAGATAATAGACAATGCAGATGAAGAATCATTTGATAGTGAGAACAGTAAGCAAAGTCACAGTCTTCCATCATCTCCTCGCCCCATTGGATCTGATGGTGATCAGACTCTTACAGCCAAGGATGATATAAATGATAATAAATCTGATGGAAGCTTTGGCACCGGAGGAGAGGATGTGGCTGTGGATGAAGACAATAATGATATCCCTGAAGATAAACAAAAGCTTAGTTCACAAAAGGAACAGGTCTCTCAGGAAAATGATGAAGATGGAGATGAAGCTCTTCAGGACAGTAAAGCAAGGTCAGGAAGTAGTAAAGATAACCGTAAGTTTCGTGATGGTGAAGATGAAGTTCTTCAGGACAGGCGCCCTCCAAGGTCGGGTAACATCAAGATACCCATTGGAGATGAGGATTATGTTCGTAGGAAAGTTCGGCATGAAAGAGATGAAACTGGAAGAAAGCATTTGTCAGCGAAAGGGAGGGAAGAGTCTTATACACGTGGAAATGGTGACCCTAACTTACCAATTCGTCGGCACATGAAAGGTGAAAGCACAGACTGGAGGAAGGATAGTAATACATCTGAAGGAAACTGGCAATGGAAAGACGATGAACGTTATGGCAGAGGTTTCAGAGCTGAAGAAGCAAGAAAGACAGACTATGGAGTGGATACTGGCTCCAGGAACCGGGTTAAGGTTAGAGAGAGCGAGAAGACTTCAAAAGAAGAACATCACCAACCAAGAACTTTGGTGGATAGTGGAAGTTGGAGGGCAGCTAATCATGATCGAGACGCCAGATCAAAGCCGAGAGATGGGGATCAAAGTCTAAAGAGTAGAAGGGGGAAGGTGGATGATATCCAGAACAAAAAGAGGAAAGAGGGGGCGTATTTGAGTCGTGAACATGCTGTGAAGGAAGATATCTCCCATAGTCACAGGGAAACTAGCAGCAGGAGGAAGAGAGAAAGAGATGATGTATCTGATCAGTGGAAAAGAGATGAGCAAGCCAGAGGCAAAGGTGAGGAGCTGCATTATGTTAGGCACAGAGAAGATGATCCCTTGCAGAGGGAGAGAAATGATCGTGAAAGAGAGCATGATGAATGGCATAGACTGAAACTTACCCCTGAAGATATTATATCTAGGAGGGAAAGGGAAGACACACGACCGATGATGAGAGGTGGCCGTGCTACTGAAGACAAATCATGGAATAGCCATTCAAGAAAAAAGGATGACTATAGGGGATCTAGCAAAGAGTACCACCCAAATGATGTGGGGCGGCACAGCGATCAGTTTAAGAGAAAGGATCGGGTTGAAAGTGAAAGTTTTATGCAGCATAGGGCCCAGGAAGATCTGTATGCACGTGGAAATCAATTAGGCCATGATGAAAAGAGAACAAGATATGAAAGACCAGGTTCTCGCAATGATCGTGCTTCCCATGCATACGATACTTCTCGGGTCCATGAACATAGACAGAAGGAAACTAGAAGAAAGGGTAAAGATTCTGACAGTGTTGGTCATGGTTCTTCACTCCCATCTAAGAAGAATCTGGATGAGCAAGGTGGCCAGACAAGTCAGACGGTATGTGCTTCTCTGGAACCCATGTAATAAAATTTGGAAGTATAATAAATAAGAAGCTGAAGCTGGTGATACTTGGTAGATACAGAAACTGTATTGAGTGGTAGGGTATAATTATCCAGACAGTATACAAAAGTTGAATCCACAATTGACATAGATTCACTTGGCCAGTAACTTTGTTAATGCATCCAACTATTCTTGGCAGTAAAGGAAAGTGATCGGCGGTAAGAAAGAAAAATCACATACATGTATGAAGCTTTATTACGGTTTCTAATGACTTTATATTAATTAATTGCTCATCAACTTTGTTAAAGATCTTGTGCAATAATTGAAAAGCTTTCTAAATCACCACCAACAAAGAAGAATTTTACAGCAGTAAGATCTGAGCTTGTGCTGACTTACTGGTGAGCGTGCTAAAGTTCTTATTTATTATCAACACCAAATTCCAGCCCGGGTTAAAACCCAGTTCTGCACTTGTGCTAATTTTTTCCCCTCAAAGTGGACATTTATGCAACTGAGGCATATTTTAGTGGTTTGAAAATGCCATTCCAGAGGTTGATTTCATTCCTTTCTCTTGAATATTGCATGAAAATTTTCAATTATAATTGGCGTTGGCAACTTATAGCTCTTAATGGTTTTAGCATTAATAGCATGCTGGAGTAATTAAAATAAACTTATATGTGAGATAGAACTGTATGGTCTCAACAGACACCTCATGATTATAACTTCGTTCCTTAATAATAGGAATAATTTTGTACAGGACATTAAGTGCTTCCTTGTAAACCCAGTGTATTTATCTATTTCAGTATTTCCTTTGTGAAGAAACTGCTCTATGTTTCACGATCAAACAGGCATAAGTCTGTTTACTCATTTTTATTTTATTTCTGCCAGTCTTTTTATGGCATGTTTCATTTAACCCTTTAAATTTTATTACCTTCACGCCCAACCGAAATTCATTTGGTATGCTTATTTTGCGTCATTATTCAGTTTCCCCTCAGATATCTTCTCTTCAATGATCAGCTAATAATTTGTTCTGAGATGTGTGATCTCTGTTCTGTCATCATTGAGTTTTCCTAAATCTATATTGTTGGACCTTTGCACCTTCAAGTTGATGTTTTCTGTCTTATTGTCACTTAAATGAATTTACTGATTTAGAAACCTCTGCATTGCTCATCAAGTTGTTGGAGGTTACTGCTCCTGTGATTCTTGTAGGCCTTCATTTGTAGTGGTTCAATAATACTCCCTTCGTCCCATTTAAAAGTACCAAACGAGTTTGCATGCCCATGCCGAACTTTGATCGAGAATTACCTGTTACTATTTTTTTGAATATTACTATATTATAAAAATACATTTCGTAGTCTAAATTTGTGGTCAAAATTCGGCATGCAAACTCGTATGGTAGTTTTAAGCAGGACAGAGGGAGTATGTTGCTTTTCTGTTACGGACCTAAAAGTTTATCATGTTAGGATTCTCTTTATTCTTTGATTATTTGGTGATGGTATTTTAATTACTTGCCGACAAGAGACTTGTTATTTGCTACCATTACAATCTTTTCAACAGTCAAAATGACCACTGTAATTCTGCTAATCTTCATGTGGAGGTTAATATTCTTACCAATCATGGTATATCGTTGCACAAATGAATTTGCTTTAGCTACATGCTGAGTCGCTGACTTACCTTTAATGACGCTTACTGTATAACCCACTATGTGAGACTGTTCTTGCTTTCACCCTGTGAATCTGTTTCACTCATCGTAGACTTGTTTCTTATGTTGAAGGAACAACTTTTCTGGCGTTCTCTTGTTAACTCGTTTCATCATTGCATCCACCATTTGGGTGGGACCCAAATTTTGCCATACTGCACAACCTTTTGTGCTAATAAATAGTGCAAGGATTTAGAGCCTTGGCACTCTACTAAGGTCCTTGTACAGCATTGAGTCTGTATCAGGCAAGTTTTGTATATGTCGGTGTGTCATATGATCTTTAACAGTTCAAGACTTTCTATTGAGGACAGGAACCTATAATCTGCAGTAATAAGTGTTCACCATACTTGGTTTTCTAGGTGATATATTTTGGCCCGCATGACCACTAATGTTTCATTTCCAATGATGGCTTCTGGCATATGCATGACCTGTTGATCCCATTCAATCTCTACTGTTTTTGCATTTTTTCGGGGTCATGTTCAGATGGAAGTTCATTAAGAGAACCTTGGTTTTGAACAGGCCTTTTGAAAGTCTCTCCCCTGCTTTCCTTTTTTCAGGTGAACTTGAGAGGCAAATCTGAGCGAGAAAATGGTGAGAATGATGCTCACGCAAATCGCCAATCCCCCAAGAAGCACAAGGAAGAGGCTTCATCAGATGAGGAGCAGGCTAACTCAAGGAGGGGACGCTCTAAATTGGAACGTTGGACAAGCAATAAGGATAGGGATTTTAGTACTACCTCGATATCATCATCTTCAGTGAGAAACAAAGATATAGATACACTCAACACTGGAGCTCCCATGGTTAATGGACTACATGAAGAACCTTCCAAAAAGATTGAAGATGAGCCACAACCTTCGGTTGAAGATAATGATACTAGTACAGATAGAAATGTCAAACCAGAACTGATGGAAGATAAACACTTGGACACAGTTGCGAAGTTGAAGAAGAGAAGTGAGCGTTTCAAGCTCCCGATGCCTAGTGAAAAAGAAACTGTCGCAATCAAGAAAACAGAGAGCGAACTGTTGCCTCCAGCAGAAACTGAAACTGCACCAGTTTCAGAAATCAAACCTGAGCGACCAGCAAGGAAAAGGAGGTGGACTGGTAATTAAAGGTGGAAAAGATGAGATAAAGTTTTTATCTTTTTCAGCGGTTTTTCCATCTGTTCTTGAAGTACGACGCTTGTTATATTGCCTTTTGATATACCCATTTACTTATCCATAAACTATAGTTGGGCTGTCAACTTTTCTTTATTTTGTGGAGTCTGAGTACATGTATGTACCTTTATGAAACCCTGACATTATACTGGCCAACGACTGGCAAACAATATCACGTTTTATACCCTGTTATACGTGTTTACGTTTAGCTTTGTAGAATTAGATAAGGTGAGGCAGAAGCTATCAACTGGACATGGCCAGTGTAGAATTGGGTCTCTGCCGCTCTCAGTCATGGTGACTTGTAGAGGAAAAGGCTTGGACAGGAGTCGCAGGACATAGCCGATAATAGTGATTGATTCAGAACAGCTGATTTGTACTGGTGATGTGTTGTAGTTTACTTGATTACAGATCTATTTTTCTCCCTGTCATTGTTTTCAAACCAGCTGATTCTGGAAACCTTGCTTGTGAATTGAGAACCAAGAGTTGTTGTAGTTGATAGTTCAAAATTTTAAAGGGAAAAAATTTGAGCTTTTGTAAACTTTTTCACACTTCTGGTTCCCTTTCTGCTTCCAAGGCATCAAGAATTATTTTTTTTCTTCAAAAAATACATGTAACAAAAACTCCAACTCTTATCCCTTCGGAACATCGGATAAAATTGGAACAGGGAAAACTCCAACTCTTTCTACAAAACAAAAGTCTATATTTGCAACATGAAAAACAAAACCCCTAAAACGTATAACTATATACATTTGTCGTTGTACCACAAAAATTTATACATTATTAAGGAAGCTGTCTTACATCCAATAAATGATAAAAAATTCTAACATCGCACCTAAATTATACTCCCTCTGTCCCGGTTTCAATTACCTGCGGGACCGGACATAAGTTTTAAGAAAAAAGTTAATAAAATAGGAGAGATGGTAATAAATTAGGAAAGAGATTGAATAAAGTAGAAGA
>JAYMSR010000793.1:0-12210 GCA_036897825.1 Plantago rigida | reverse complement strand
TTTCAGTTTCCAATGAGCATAACGATGCACTGCTTATATGAAGATAAAACTACAAGGCCAGCGCAAGATAGAAACATTCAGATATTTAACAAGCACACAACTTCAATCATAAGGCTATAGAAGAAGTGTGTGGGAGCAAATTTTCTTAACAAAGAGAACAGAGTAACACGCAAAACTCTTCAGTTACAATTATCGAACCCATAAACATTATCAATTACCCGAAGTTCATTACAACATAAGTATCATCTTCTGAATGCACAAGAAGATAATTTACTTAGACAACTGTTAGAAACACAACTCATGAGTTCATGAACTCAAATAATACAACTGAAACTTATTTCTTTGATCAAGGAATCAGAATACTATCAATCATAGAGGCTAAATTAGAGACTATTATTGCAGCTAGATGCAAATATGCCTTACCAATGACTAACAACAATAGATAAAAGAATTACCCAATAGGCAAAGATTTAAGATTATAAAGGAACATATAATAAACCATCCATATTCAAGCAAAAATAAAACCTCCAATCCACTCTTATAAATTCATAATATTTCAATTCTGATATAAACAGTAAGTAAGATAAACAAATTTAATTATCGACTCGAAAAGACTAGTGAAAACAGACAACAGCTCCATAAAGAAAAAGAAAAACCTATACATAATACTTGATGTAATGCAATTGTGATCAAACTCAAAGATAACGTACCCAAAGGGTGTTCAAGCTTGAAGGAACTCTTGGCCATGGTAAGATTCGAACTTTGATCTCTGACTTCAAATTTCAAACAGTGAAAGAACATCAGAAATACAAGAAACAGCTATTCTATTTATTTCCCAGAAACAAACAAACGCAATAATAATAAAACAAAAGCAGGCATCGTTCTCTCTCGCATATAGAATTGAAGAAGCGAAATACGAATTTCCTTCCAAGCTTACCAAATAAAGATAAAAAGTAGTCGTAGTAGGTTTGAAAATTGCTCCGATCGAGTAGTTTCAAACAGAGACTTTTCAAGGAAGATGTCAAAATCAAGAAAAGTGAATTATTATGAAGGAGGATTGAGCCATTGAGGTGGCTTGGCTTGATTATGTATATGTGTGTATATATAAACGAAACACAATGAAGTGGAAATTTCGAACCAATTGGACAGTTCGAACCAACAGGGATTTGTTCCTCGAAAAGGTCGTACTATTTTCTTTGGTTTTATTGGTCTCCAGTCCAGTATGTGGACTTTTATTTGCTTCAGCCAATCCCATTTTGTTTCCATCCTAATCCAATACAGATTTATCAATGTTAGGTCAGATTTTGAGAAAATTACCCCCACACGTCTTTATCTTCTAGCTCATTGTTAGGTGTCAGAAGCTACACAATATCAATAGCTTGCAGTGAATCATTCAATGCACTGCACTTGCCTCCTCTTCATTTTTACTTTACTTTTTATTTTTTCTTATCATTCAATCTAAACAAACATAAACGGACCTTTCTCGCACATTAAATTTTAAATACCTTTAATTGTTACATTTATTTTTTTACTTTATTTTAGTTTTTCCAATTTTAATACCTTGGTAGTTAAAGTTAACAGTATCGTTAATTTTAATGGAAAAAAATTATTATTTGTACATTAAGTTGTAACAGTTTCGATTTTGATACCTTTAGTTGTTTATGTTTACTTTGATATCTTTCGTTTCGTTTTCCAATGTTGATAATCCACTAGTCAAAAACTAAACTATAAATTTATCCGTCACTAATTAGCGACGAATCGGCTAATTTTAGAGATGGATAACATCCGTCTCTAATTTAGCAACGGATAGATTTATCCGTCGTTAATTAGTGACGGATATATTTATCCGCCCAGATCCGCCCACCACTAATATCCGTCCCCCTTCCACCACTGCCCAAATTCGTCGTCCACCACCCTGCCACCGTCACCACCACCACCACCACTGCCTAGCCCAGATCCGCCCACCACTAATATCCGTCCCCCTTCCACCACGGCCCACGGCCCAGATCCGTCGTCCACCACCCTGCCACCGTCACCACCACCATCCTCCACCACTGTCCTCCGACCACTGTCCACCATCAAGATCCGATTGTATTGTATTGTATCCGTCACCACCACCATCCTCCACCACCATCAATATTGTATTGTATTTTCGATTTATTGTATTGTATTTTCGATTTATTGTCGATTGTATTGTTGATTTATTGTATCATTGTCGGTTTATTCGTATTGAATAAAATTGTCGGTTTATCTGTATTAAAATTGTCGGTTTATCCGTATTGAATATCCGTATAAAATCTTCTTTATGTTCTTGCAACATATTGAAAAAATTTGTTATGTTTTGGAAAATTCAGTGTGGTCAGAATAAAAGAAATAAAAGAAAATCATCAAAAGAAATAAAAGCATAAAAAAGAAAGAAAAATATCTGCAAAAGTCAGAATTAGTGTCAGAATTGACAGGCCTAAAAAAAGCTACTAAGTAGCTATTGGACCTAAATACAATAAGAAAAAAAGGATGGAGCTGTTACAATGTTTGTGTCCTCTTAAGGACTGGAATACGAGTTGCCCGGCAGCTAACTGATCTTCTAACCATTGATGATTGATCAACTTTGGTGTGCAGTTTAACTAGTTGTCACTTGTCACATGTTATATATCAATTACTTATAGTTCGACCTAGGCACACATTCCGATTCAATAACGCACACCATTTGCACTGCCACTTTGATAATACCTACACAAACATGCATGTCGAAAATCGTTTCGTGAAAATGGGTCAAAAACCAGAAACGAATTTTGTCATTTGCAACCATTTAATTGTCCCATTTTTGACAGACTCATTAGGATTCGATTCTTACGGTAAATAGATGTATAGTACATTATGTCTTTTACTATTGTGTCATATACGAATATTTTCGAATTGTACGTATACTTTCAATCAAAGTTATGGAAAAATTGTACGTATACTTTCAATCAAAGTTATGGAAGAATTGCACACTAAGATCCATATCACACAATTGTTACGATATTAGTTGTAAATCCAGTTTAGGTAATGATTCTCTGAAAGCATGGGTGACCCAATTGAACCTGTGGAAATGAAATAGTACAAAGGAAGAGGTGTATGGTAAGAATTAATAGTATAATTTCCATGTGCATGTTTGTTGGAGTTGTAAGGCAAGTTCCTTTAGAAATTGTGCCCGTAAAGTTTACGTCCATGTTGAATATTCTATGGTGCAGCGTTTTATTTGTACTTTCTGATATGTGTTTGATTGCTAGGCATAAAACCTTCTATGGGGGGCATGGGTTGAGAGACGAGAATAAATACAAACAAATGCATTAACAAAACCTTGTACCATATTCGACTATACAGAGTTTTTACATTTTGTTCCTACTCAGAGGTATGCCTATCTTCTATACAAAACTGACACTGCAGATAAATAGCAATCCTAAACTTACCTATGGAGCAACTTCTAAGAAGATGCGCGCATACTCTCAAGTACGCCTCCTCTTTTTCCTCAAATTAGGCATTGCGCGAAGAGATCCTGCATATCTAATCTCAGATTCATTCTCATCATATTCATTTAGTAAATCATCAAGTTTCTCATTCACAATTGGTGCAATAACTGGCTGATCAGTTTCATTATCAACACTGTTGAGATCACTAGGTTCTTCAGGAATCAACTCCTTTGAAGGGCTAGATGGATTCATACCATCTCCATTCTGTTCATCCTCTTCAGCGCAAAACCCACCACCAGACTGAAGATAATCCTTAGCCAATTCGCCTTGGTCAAAATGATCTTCAACTGGACTAAAATCAGTTTGGATGGCGTCTATCATATTCACATCATATGCTTGCTCATTCTCCCCACCAACTTCTGGCTGAATAGGTTTACATTCTTCAAGTTGATCTGCACCAGTCTGAATAGCATCAACTGCTTCAGATCCAAGGGAGTCATGAGCTGTTGCACCTTCACTGACACAATTGTCTTTCTCCGCCTCCAAGTCGCCAAATTCATCGTACTTTACAGTCTTTCGCACACATCCAGACTGCATTACAATATATTTCATTAAAAAAAAAGAAGTTAGATAAACACAATCTAAGAATTCAACAGAACAAACACAGGCAGCATAGACGAAAATAGAACGGACACCCAGCTGCATGTAACATGTTCCAAATCTCCTGTACATCCGTATTGCATTCAACATCTATGATTTAAAAAAATTCTACTACATCACAACCCCTTTTTTCCAAGGAAAGTTTTGCTGCCAATTTTTTTTCTGAATATCATGGAAAAAGGTTGTATTGCAAAGTTCCAGAAACTTTGGGGATTACATGCAATAGGAATAACACAGGATCACCACCGCACATGTTAAAAATAACACCAGGGGTTTTTATCCGTTCTATACAAGGGTGATGTGTATTTCCCTTACCCTTCGAACTTCATGAGGCCCTGACAAGTCATCCAACAAGTCTCCATCTCTTTCATGGCTTGTTTCAGTATCTTCACTAGAGTGATTATTTTCCTCTCTACCTCTTCCATGCACTTGTCCCCGGCCTCTTCCATGCGTTTCTTTTTTGGTGTTACGGCTGGTACTTACATTTGAACTGGCCTCTAAACCAATCTTTAGTCTCTTTTCTTTAGTTTGTTTTCCTTTTGACTGCTTTGCGGCTGATTTCACAGTGCTGCTCGTCTGGTTACCAGTATCAGTACTCTCCAGTCCAGTGGAATTAACTCCTGATTGATCTGTTTCAGTTACAGATGGCTTCCCTTTTCTTTTCTTTCCACTTCCAGATTATTGTGGCATTCCATCCACCAACTCAGATGATTTATACCCTGCTATTTCTTTTAGCGCCTTTTTTACCCTCTTGCTTTTAATCTTTGCAAATCTTTCATTGAATGTATAAAAAGTTTCCAATCTCAATTGCGTCTACATTAATCGACCAAACAAATAAGAAAACATCTGATCAGCTCTTTTCTCCAATTATTTCACACTATAGTCTATAATAATGACAAAAAAGCAATAGTGTAATTCAAAAGATAAAAGGAGACTTACTTCAGAGAATTAGGATTTTAGCAGAAGAAATATTAGGACGTTTTATGAAGTGCATTTTCGCACCTCAAATTAACACTTAGAATGCATGCTATGAATGTATAGTACAATAAAGACCCCCAGAGAACTGTAAATAATGGAACTGTATGGTTAATCGGAACCACAACTGCGATGGGAAATCCACCCACTTCACAAACAAGTGTCCCAAGACTGCTTATGGACTTAACAATGCGAACAATGAAGGATCCGGCTAGAATTGTCAAAGTAGTCTTTGTGATACAGACAGTTGGGGAGGGCAGGGGGGGCTTATGATCCATTATATTTGTAGGGTTAAGCAGTTCAATTTTATCTCCATTCTCATGCAGAAAGCTGTTTCTTAAAGCACTGACAATTTCCTTCTAGACAGACTTCTAGTGAAGAAAGATGACAATTATATGTAAGCATCCTGTGTGTGTGTGTGTGAGAGAGAGAGAGACAGAGAGACAGAGAGACATTCACCTCATGTTTATTATACTCCTTCAAAACTGGCAGCAACAGATCATCCGCTTTGGAGATAGCCCAACTGAACTTCTCCCAACACAATCTACATGCGCATAAATTATTACTCATACATTTTATACCACTAGTTACAGATTTTATATGGTACCAACCTCAGATAAATTAAGTGAAAACAATGCTAAAATCCATTATCATAGAAACTAAGTTTTCATAGGGAACCACCCTCTGAGGTGCTACATTCAGAAAGTCTTCAACCCTCTTGTAGAAACAATATCTAGGTACATTTGTTCAAGAAAAAACATAATGTACAAGTGCCCACTCCTTGTAATAAACTGAAGTTGCTAATCAGCAGCATGTAGTAAAAAAGATTGGTAATGGAACTTTCGTATATCAATATTTCACATTATACATCGTTTAAACTGAGGTCTGAGTAACTAACCTCTAGTGCATGATCCACTAATAAAATAAATGAGAAAGTGTTTTTTTCTTTTTAATGAAGATATAGTAGCCAAGTAAATTCAGGATCCACTCACTGCACAAATAACACCATGTAAAGGGAAATTCTTATATGTGTGAGTTCTTTATATAACTGCAAAAGCGAAAAAGTCCATGCGATGTAGAACAACCACAGAACCAATACAACATGATGAAACTCACTTGCGAAGAACAGACAAATCTGGCTTTCCCCATGCAAAGGGTTCTGTTGATTTGTCCACTTGAGGTGAAGCATATGCCGAAATCACAGCATCACTTGGGAACGAAGAAGGAATATGCCAATTTTTGCTCACATTTCTCTGCACATCATCAAATTTCAGCCGTCAATTTGAAGGATAAAACATCATAAAGAAAATAAATAACACTAATACAGGAGAAACATGGTAATTACATGTGTTTCCATGAAAAAGCATCTTCTTCTTGCAGCTTCATCTTGCGACTCCCGAACACTTTGATTACTTGAAATCTCGTCTAAGTTGGTACTTGAGCTACTTATAGCAGCTTCCCCAGTTTTCGGCAATTTCCTTTTCGAATTACCTCCTTTTACATCTAACTTACCTAGGATGGTAGGATCTGGTGACTCAATCCACTCCCGAAATTCCAGAAGACCATCTTTCTCAGGGAAGGCATTTACAACCTCAATTGCATTGACGATGCCAATCCCACTGCAGCATTTATAAACATTTACACAACCACATCACTATATGGTGCTTAAGGAGAATTATAGTGGAACATTTACACAGTATTCGGCTGACATGAATGGTAGTGATTACCTAACACCTTCAGTGTAGTCACTTCCAAGAAGCAATGCCATGTGTATTAGCTTTTCTCGATCCAACCCAAGCTCATTCTCAATATCCTGGATAATATTTTAAACCTCATATTGTTAACAATACAAGAGGCAAAGCTCAAACATGTATTGGCACAAAATATGGTCAGAACACTGACACAGTGATAGTACAAAACATGGTCAGGATGATCCTCACAAATTACATATCTTCCCATCATCAGACCACATACAACACTAAACAAAGTATTTTACCAATAGGCTGTATTTCCCACTGAGTCTTTATGGCTAATCAGCTAAGCTTGAACCATAAAGTATTCCAAACAATAGTATAGCAGATCCCTGTAAAGTGAATAACGTAGGCATACAGCTTTAACTCCAACTAGCAGTAAAATTCAATTTCTTTTACAGAGGATCACAAAAATGCTTCTATAAGACCCACTCTATCTAACAATGATCACATGAAACACCAACAAAAAATAAATATTATCTGGCAAAAATCTAGACATGCTTTAGCAGACTTATTATAAAGCAACATTAATCTAATAGCTGAATCTCACATCAATATACATTTGCGTATGTGAAAATAATTTGTACACCTATTATAAAATTAGATTTACCTTCATTAGGTATGTTTCCACATACTTGCGATCATCAAATATGTTTTTGTAAACGCTTCGTGCACCAAACAGGAATGCATCAGAGTCATCAGTGACAACACCATCGACAAGGTTTGAGAGTTCCATGAATGCACATTGGGCTTCAGCTTCCATTGGTGCAATGATGTATGGTAAACCAAACATTTGAAGTAGCTCCTAAAATGTTGGAAAGAACCAAGTTGTAAGTAATCCAAAAGGGTAAAAAAGAAAAAAAGAAAAAAGAAAAGAAAGCAGAGATGAGAAAGGAAGACAATATATTTATTCAAATACAACAGACCATATAAAATATGAACACCCCAAGCATAAGAAATATCCAGGAAAGCATGGTAATTACACATCCTTGTAAAGAACCAGAATACAGTATCAAGAAAAAAATCTAGCTGTTGAACTCTTTGCACCCATTCTAGAATCTAGGCTTATAGACATAAATGCACATCACTTGTTTTCACATGAATATAGTAACATTAGTCAGCTTAACATAGTTTTACAAAGGACTGTAAGAGTCTGAAAATTAGGAAACTTTTAATAAACTAATTAATCCGGTTGATGTACCTGACATTCAACGAACATTTCACTGCTTACTGATTCGGCATTTCTTTCAAGTTTCCGTTGCTCATGTCCAAGTTGATCGCGCTCCTTCTCTAGGAAGGACATTTCTTCCAGACAAGCATCTATATCTTCATAATTTTCATCACCATCCACAATAGAAGGTTCCATTGCTGGCTCCTTTTCTGCTGAAATATCACCATATTGTTTACCAACAAAGTCATCTGCCTCAGTTACCAAATCATTTGCAGATATGTTTCCAACACTTGAAGTCTGAAAGGTATTGTCATCTAACTTTGCTGGAAATGCATCATCAGAATGTGAAGGATCAGAGTTGAGCAAGCTTCCAGGGCGTAAATTACTGAAGGAATATCCACCAGACGCATCATTACTATTAACTGCAACCTCTCCACTAGAATTACCCACTAACTTGCTCACAACAAGACCCTTTCCGGTCAAAGAGGACAATCTTTCTTCAGGCAGAGTTTCTAAAGGTGAAAGAATTTCTCCAGCCAAAGTTCCAGCTGCTCTACCATCTTGGCTCAAAACGTCATGATCCAAATTATTTTCTTCATTGCTGACACCCGTTGATGCATGAAGTGTTTTATTTAGATCGCTGGTCTCCAAAATATTAGTTATCTGAGTCGGTTTAACTGGTTGGCTAATATCAGTCACCGAGGCTTCGTACTGAGACACTTTTTCCTCAGTAAGAGGTACCTCGCCAATATTCTGACTAACCTTTTCTCTAGCGATTTCAGGTTCATCATCCCTAGGCAGTTCATTCGTAAACTTGCTATCCGCTACATCATTGAGACTTCTTCTAATTGCTTCCTGGAATGCAGCTTCTTCTTCCAGAGCACCTCTTGAAACGGTGTCACGATGTTCATCTGAGTGAAATGACTTCAAATGGGTATCTTGATGTTCCTCCTCCCACTCAACGTCACTCCAACACCATTTTCATTCTTCTCATCTTGATTGGATGTGATCTTCAGTTGAGAATCTGGAGCTCCCTCCTCCCACTCAATTTCACCTTCATCAGATATACCACCGAGAGTGGGATGTCCCTCGACTTTGTCTTCAATAACCCCCTCTTCCCATTCACAATCAGAAGTTGACTGCAAAGTTTCTATTAATGGGGTAGGATTATTAACTGAGAAATCCATTACTGGCTCTCCAGCTACCAGAAGAGCAAACAAATCATCATCTTCATTGCTGGATCTATGATCACAAGTGTCTTCAAAGGATACCTCAATGAATATTCCTTCATTATCGCAGGTTCCTCAGTTGCATCAACTTCGTCATTCATTCCATCATTAATATCATCAGTAATTTTGTGCAGGATTCTTTCAGGTGATTTGACTAGGAGATCAGCCAGATCACTAGGATCAGTTCTTTCTATATCTGTCTGATTTGTGTCCATCTTCTCCTGTTCAATCTCCTTCATCAAGTCTAAATTTCTCTGTAAATCTCGAGTCATTCGAATCCCCAATGCTCTAACTCTATTGACCCGTAAATGGCCTCTCTCATCTGTGTATGTACCGACATCATCATTAAATGCCTTGGAAGTTTCAGGCTGAGTTGGACCAGCTGCAGAACCAGAACTCTTGGGGGGTGCAAATACATGGGCAGTATTGTTATTCAAAGTCACTGGTGAAGGATGACTTTGGCTGGGATCGGTTATCTCTTGCCCAACAGATGTGAAGGCTCTGACATCAAGAAAAGGAAAGTAATCATTTGATGCATAGTACAAGGCATCAAATGAATTCTGGCACATAAGTATAACCGTCTAATAGAATATATAATCATCTATCAAATTAATCACTAAAACAAAGATGATTACTCACTGTTTGTCACCAGTAAACGATGAGGAGAAAATGAATTCTCTGTTGGCTTCAGATGCAATCCGTGAAGTCTGCACGCCACCTATTCCTCTACCCGCAGCAGCAGATTTCTGAACCCCATCAATTTCTCTGCGGAAAGCCACTGTTTTAAGATAAGCCTGTATTTGGAGTTCCGAAAACCTTGCAGGGGCCTATATAAGCCAAAAAATAAATATAAAATGACGAAATGGACATCCATAAGAAGAAAGAAAGATCAAGAGAAAATATCAGTTATGTCTTCTCCATGATTCTCTAACAAGTGTGTCTGTTTGAGAGCTTACCTTTTTCACCTTTTGATACATTTCCCTGTTCTCAGCCATTAGTCTCTCTCTCATCTACAAACATAAGGGCAACGCATCACAGTAATTGAATTAGAAATCTATGTATCACAACATGATTCATAACTTCCACAAATATCATATTAGTCAATTAAGGTAATAACGACAAGTTGTCCATGTAACTTGGTTATATTAAAATGATACAGAAACAATTAAACTTCAAAATTAGAACATCTAAGAGTGTGGAAGTCAACCTCATTATTGCAGCATAAATGTAGTGGTGGAGGAGAGGAATGAACTGGTAAAGGGAAATCACCTGAACAAGGAGATCAAGTTGCATCGACGGTGGTAAGGAAGCCAATACAGCAGGATCAATTTTCCCATGCATCTCTGGCTGCAAAGAAAATAGAGGACGAAAAATAAAGTACTTAACTAAACAGTTTGAAGAGAAACGCAACAATATGTAACATAAATCCAGGGTCGAGAGGTCAATATAAATCTACAGTCTACACTAACTGACAGAAGCGGGGGTTCTGGTTCACACTCTAAAATGAAACCTTACTATTATCAGTTCTTCAACTTCATCCTCATCTCCGAAATGCTCATCTTGTGCAGCCCCTGCACCTGATGTTGAAGCATCACCATGGAAACCCTCAGTCTCCTCTGCAGCAAGAGAAGCTGCCAACCTTGATCAACTCAAAAACAAATGTCAGAATGCGTCTACAACAACTTAGGAGCAAAGAATCCAGCGTAAAACTCACATTGCATCCCACTCTTCTTGATTCAAACTCATAGCCCCCTCACCATTCCCTTTGTTGGTCTTCAGCACAGTGCTTGGTTCCTCTACAACAGCTTTTTTCCCTTTCACATCATTACTTTGTCTCTGCTTCTCAAGATCTTTAGCCCATTATTTCAATCCCATTGCCTTAAGCTGTCAACAAATGTGCAGATAAGTAACATCAATACAGAAACCAGCCCACCTACCACCACCAGCATTCGAACTAAATTGCTAACTTGAACATACTCAATAAGTACCAAACTACAATTCCTTACGCATATCGAAAACATTAACTACCTTTCCACTTAAAATTCAATAAAACATATCAACAATTCAACATGCCTAAAACTCGAAATAGCAAAGCTCACATGATTAAGTAGCAATTTCTCAGCAGTCTTCCTGATCTTCCCTTGAGCATTCTCCCTCTGCCTGCGCCTCTCAATGACCGTCCTCCGCTTAAGAGCCGGTGTACCGCCATCAAATACGAAAACCGGCTTCGTCCTGAGAAAAAGCAGCTTACAAATTCGACGGAAAATCCCAAAATGTGAGAATTTCGCACCATTTCCCTTCTTTCATCACGCATTGCCTTCATAAACTGTATCATCCATATACTCGCATCTAAAATCAATCAAACAGACAGTGTTAGAGAACATCAGTGTTAGAGGGTGAAATTATTAGGGTTAGGGTTTACCGATGGCGAGTTTCTTTCCGGCGAGAGTTTCTACGGAGACACGGCAGCCCACGGGGAGAGGAGCTCCCAGAGGCCGTGAACTCCCATTTAATCGTCGTCTTGTTCAGGTGAATTTGGGTATTATGTGCTCTGATCAGTTGTAACTGTGTAAAAATGTGAGCTTTGATGAATTGATGACACTTCCAATTGCCGCAAATTAGTTTTCTCGATTTATTCTGCGCGGGTCGGTTCGTTTGAGTCAGAGAGATTCTAAACACACCACCGTTGTCATTCATTCGGTGAAGGGGTGTGAATTGGGTTTTGAGACTTAGTTTGGTAAAAAATTACTAGTATTATGCTAATCGAGTCCTGTGGAGTTAACTTGAATTAGAGTCTCATTGTAAGGTCATTTTGTTTATGGAATCGAGTGGGACTAGTCTCGGTTCAATACACATATTTTTATATATAGGTGTCTTTAAGTAAAGTCTTCGAACTCGAACCAAATGAGTCGATTTCGAGCTCTATCATTGCAACTGGAGCTCAAAAATTAGCCCGTGTCGTTAACGAGTCG
>JAYMSR010000792.1:0-12219 GCA_036897825.1 Plantago rigida | reverse complement strand
CGAGTTCAATTCTCGGAATGCCCCTTTTAAAGCTTTTTCCTCTGTTTTCATTTATTATATCCTTATATTGATTATGGGTTTCATCCGTTACTCATATTTTTTTCTATGGTGAAGAACTTTGTAAATAAGTGTTAGTGGCAAAGCAAAGAAGACCCGACCTTTGTAGGTTTCATAATATTGTTGTAGGATCTTATAGCATTTGGGGGTGTTATGTAAAGGACCATGTTATTATAAATTTCATACGAATATTTCTTGTGCTCTTGTAAACGTTTCAAGTCGTAATAATATTTTTATGTATTAGTTTCATAATATGTTGGTACTTAGGTAAACATAATAAGTCAAAATGGTCATATGCCTTTTCCTCTCAAGCTTTGCTACACGGTGGTGTATATTGAAAAACCAATTACTTTCACGCTCCATTAGTGAAAGTCCCTTGCAACTTTCTCAACCTTCTCACAAGATTATAATTGAATTCTCCTGACAAGATTAGAATTGAATTGTTACATGAGGAGGACTCGGCTCGAACATCAAGCTTCATTGAGGGTGGGTTCAGTTCGTGCTAGAGTTCCACTCATTTCATGGGATATTCGAGCCGAGCTCGAATCAAACTTTATACTATTTTGTTAGAGCCGAGTAGGAATCCAATTAGAATCAGTGTTGCTTCAACAGGCCCAGTTAGAAAAGGCCCACACCACAATCAGCTTGTAAGTTGTAACTTGGGAAACCCGAATTGGACGTGTAACTCACGCTCATCATCTTCTTCCCTGTAACTGTAACTATTTTCAGTTTTTCCCCTCTCCTTCTCAAAAGTGGAAAATCTGGACAAATCTGCGTGTTCTGCAATAAACCCGCGAGCGAATTATTTCAATTTTCAACACTAGAAAGAAATACAAATCGCCTTAATTCCAATCGGATCGACAAGTAATCGACGAAATCAATGACAGAAGACACTTGTCCTAGGGTTTCATCGTCCGATTCTGATTCCTCAACGACCAAGCAAAGGTGAGATGAGCTCTTTTGAGTTCATGTTAATTGAGCTAACTTTATATTTATCTATCTCATGTGTAAAGATTCAACCTTTGGATTTCTCTCTTGTTAATAGTATCAATTGAGCTTTTGAGTTTATGTTATTTGAGCTAACTTATATTTATCTATCTCATGTGAAAAAGATTCAACCTTTGGATTTCTGTCTAGTTAATTGTATCAATTTTGAGCTTTTGAGTTTATGTTAATTGAGCTGAGCTCTTTTGAGTTTATGTTAATTGAGCTGACTTTATATTTATCTATCTCATGTAAAAAATATGAATCCTTTGGATTTCCATCTTGTTAATTGTATCAATTGAGCTTTTGAGTTTACGTCAACCAAGCTAATTTTATATTTATCTGTCTCATTTAGAGGAGCTTCATCATTCCGGTTTCACACTTGTTATTTGTATTATGTATTTTCTTTCTTTCTTAGTCTCATAGGACATAGCTGCAAAGATCGTGTTTTGGCTACTTAAGTTTTTGTCAGCCTAGGTGGTACCATGAGGTGTTGAGTTTCCTTGGAAAAAACTCATTTTGTAGTAGTATTTATTGTTGCGAGAAGTTTAGATACTGACTTGAAAATCGAAAGGGAACAAATGAGTAAGAGTTTATTGCCTGAGTGAATGCATGTTAGGTTCTGAAGTACTACATTTTAGAAGTAGCTTTCCACTCGCCTTTCTCATGCCTGGATCCATGCTCCTGCTGGAGTCCTCGTTTTTTATGGCCTGAGTGAATGCATGTTAGGCTCTGAAGTATATTTCTTGTACCTAGCTATATGATCGAGGTTTTTTGCATTCAAATGTTCTGCATCATGTCCATCTGAAATGCTGTGTTTGTGATTTAATGTTTTGATTGAATTTTTAGGAAAAGGAGAAAGTGGGACCAGCCGGCTGAGTCAGTAGTTTCTGCTGGAGTAGCAGTACCATCGTTTTTTCCGATGGCAAATGTGGGATCTTTGGCAAAGATAAGTTTGCCTTCAGTCCCTTCAGTATCTGTTGCTTCTCTTGCGATTCCTTCTTCTGCACCAACTGCAAACCCGCTGCAAGGAGTCCAAGTACATTTGCAGCAACATGCTGCAGCCATTGCCCAAAAGATTCTTCAAGTAAGATTATGTTTTATGCTTCATGTTTTCGTTTATATCATGCATGATATATTACACTAGTTTTTGGTCAGTAAAATACTGATTTTTCTTTGGTGTTACACTGCCTCCAATCAATGGAAGATGCTGGGGAGGAAATCCCTTGTCATCTTTCTTGCATTCTTTTGACGTTTTTCTTTTTCTATCATTGCTTCTTCCGCAAGTTGCTGTTTTGTATGACAGTTGTTAATTTCATAATTTTTTTTACAGCCTAAAATTCAGGATGAGGTAATAGCAAGAAAAATTGTCATAAATGATGCTGATTCTGCCATTCGTTACAAGCTCACAAAGAGACAAACACAGGATGAGGTAATTATGACTTTTTTTTGGCTCGTTTGACCAAATGTCTTGCGGAGAATCATTTACTGCTTACTATTTTTCTTTTAAAAGAAATAGTACTTAAACAAATTCACGTCAATTTTTGGTGGATACTTCTTACCATTTTTTCTCTTAAAAGAATATACTACTTTAAGAAATCTATTTCGCTCTTTTTTTCAGATCCAAAAGTGCACTGGGGCTGTTGTTATAACTCGGTATGTAGGACAATTGATTTTCTTTCATGTGGCTTGAACTTTTAACACTATTTATTTAATTTAGTTTGGCTATTGATTGACAGGGGTAAATATCGGCCACCAAATACCCCACTTGATGGTGAAAGGCCTTTATATCTTCATATATCTGCATCAGCACACGTGAGTTCAATGTCGTGATATCTGACCATTTAATTTTTGTTATTTGTTCTGCAATCCTTTAATATACTGCATGTTATGCTGTCAATTCAGTTGGAGACAACAGTGGAACGAATCAAGGCAGTTGATTGTGCTGCTGCCATGGTGGAAGAGATGCTTAAACCGCCATTTACAAATAATGGACTAAAGGTAATGACTACTTATGAATCTTTAAAGACATCATATATATTTAATACTTATGGTTAAGGTCGTTAACAAACTTGCTACTTCTGCTTCAGGGTAACCATTTATTAAAGGCTTGTGTCTATTTGGGGTTTGATGCAGATCCGTTATTGAACATTCCCTTTCGTATCCGTGGCCCAAACGTGAGCTTCTCTTTCGTGTATTTTACTCTTGTACTTTGTCTTTGTTTTAGTTTATTTGCCTGTCATTTGCTCTTCTTTTCCCATTTCACTTCATGGGGAGGGGCCCTGACTGTTGGTGATAGGATTATAATGTTACAGGCTCACAGAGTCACAGCTACAACTAGCACTCTAGTCATTATGACACACACTCTTTCAATATTATTCTCTCCATTTCCATTGTTCTTTTGAATTATATACATTTTCTGTTTCCATACGTTCGTACATTCCTATTTTTGGCAACTTTTAACTTATTCTTTATTATTGGGCCACACAACTAAAACAATGAATTCCCCCGTCCCATTAGTAACGTGGAATTTAATTTGTATCATAATATTTAAGAAACCTAATAAAATATGAAGATGTAATATAAGTGGGGCAGGTTGTTGTATTTGTATCACAATATTTTTGAAGTGAAGAATGATAAAAAGTTGGTAGAAGTGTGGTAAACTTGTAAATATCAGGATGTTAGTTATGAGATTAAGTATTTTTCAAAAAATAGAATGTTTTGGAATAATCTAACTGGACAACCAAAATAGCATATTACTAATATGGCGAAGGGAATGTACTTTTATCGATCTTTCAACTAAAATTTATCACAAGTAGATTGTTTAATCAATTTTCTAGGACCCACATCTATATAATTACTAACAATAATACGTATACCATACACCCTCCCAATTTTGTTTTTATAAAAAAACGGCATACACCTAATAAGACAGGAGTAGTAAAGTTCTCGCTTTGTAATTCTTATTGTCTTTGACTGGGTGGTGATTTGTGAGGACAGGGCATGTTTTATGTGTTAGTTAGCAGTCTCCATGCAGGGTTTCACTGGTCCATACGAGTGGTTTCACATCTCATCTTGAACACCAATAAGTGTTAAGTTAAATGCTTTTCTTTCCTTATGAAAATAAGAGATTCTAATGTTTGGAGCTTCTTTGATATCTCCACCCAAACTGGAGAGATTCCTTTTGCTTTTGCTGGTTGGATTTGTAAATGCAGGATCAGTATGTAAACCACATTATGAATGAAACAGGAGCTACAGTCTTACTAAGAGGACGCGGTTCTGGGATTTGTCAAAATGGGCAAGTGGAAGGTTCTTTATGTAGTGCATTCTAGCTTTTATCAATGTACTCTCTGACTCCATGCCAATTCATAAATTTACTTTACTATTTTATCTACTTGCAGAGGCACAAGAGCCATTGCATTTGTTGTTGTCAAGCAATGATCCTAAGAGTCTTGAACATGCAAAGCTTCTGGCTGAAAATCTTTTGGACACAGTTAGCAGAGAATGTGGCACTTCCAGGTAATTAAATTGCAGCGGCACAAATTTTATGAGCACATGAATGGCTGCCAGATCAATGCTTTAATAAACTTTATTCTTTAGTCTCATGCAATCTGTGCACTTAAATGCCATCAAAATTTCAGGTCAGTAAATTTGTGCACATAAAAATGCACTTAAAGTTGACATTGCAAACTATAAAGGCGAGTTTTGATTAATTTTATGTGAACAAAACCAATATTCTAGAGAAAACAGCCTTGATTATTCTTTACAATCTTTTCCCTGTAATTTAATCCATTCTACCAGCTTGCTTGGTCAACCTGTGAACTATTTCTGGTGCAACTTTGTGGAAGATTTAAATGGCATGCATACATTTCTATTTCTTAAGATTCGCAGGGAAAGCATACTACCTGGTGCTTGGTGTGCCAAACTTGAAACAAAATACTACTTCTAGACAATTTATGGGGGATGACTTTTTTTTAATATATGGAGGATGGCTTATTCACCTGTTTTCTGTATCTTTAGGCTTCCTTCAAATAAAGTGTATGGAGCTGTTCCTCCTCCACCGACGTTGCAGGCTGTAGTCCAGACACTTGGGAGCCCACCAGAGGCGAGTGACATAGCTTCTTCCAGTTCAACCCCTTTGGTTGGTGTGACCTCTGCTGTGTCTCAGGGTCCAACATATCTGAGAACTGGACTGCTGAATCCTGGACTAACTCCGGTTAATACTGCTTGCTATCCTCACACCCCATTGACCGCCAATGGAACAAGCTTTATTGGTTATGGGGGAATATATCCACAAGCTACACCTTTGCAAAAAGTTGCCTTGGGCCTTAGACAGTCAACTTCAGGCACTGCTACGGCTGCCCCCTCTACGACAGTAGGATGGAAAGAGGAGCCATTGAAAATACCCATTCCTCTGAATCATGAACGTCCTCAAAAGCGGAAGTTCAAGGAGTTACCTGTTAATGGAGAAGTGCCCGAAAATCTCAACCAGGTATCGGTGTATACTCTATATACGATTAAGTAGGGCTCATCTTCTCAAGTCTAAGCAAGTGTCAATTTTTTATGATCACTGTTTTTTATATTACTCTTGGTTTTTATCTGCTAATCGTTATTACTTCTTATTCCAGGTATTTTCACTGACCTTCTATGAAGCTAACAGGCTGATAATTCAACACCTCTATGGGGCATTTGTGTGTTTCAGGGTCTTCTGGTGTGGAGATGGCATAGGATAACGTTGTTATCCAATGCTTTCTTTCTAGCTGTTCATGATACCTCTGAATCATTGGCAGATTTGCACTAGAGCGATATGATAGTCATTAGTCTGTGCCATTTTCTGTTGTCTAATCTCCCCCCCCCCCAAACACACACACATCCACAGAACAGAACAAAAAAAAAGAAAAAAGAAAAAAAAAGCTTTTGATAGCCCGAGTCTTTACAAGTATGTGCCAGGAAGCTACAACCTGTTTATAGGTGTTTGCAGTAGTTCCAGAATCACCTTTATAGTTTAGAAATCTAGTGAAGGTTATCTGAAACCAGGTTTCTCAACACTCAAAATTAGTCGGTGGTTCATTTAAGCAGACATATAAATTCCTACAAACACACCATAGTATAGGCTGTTTATAAGCTTTGTCGTTACAGATCATCTATTCATGCATATTGATGCATGCACTGCTAGTTTATTATGATGAGAAAGTGTAGCAACAATATGAACTGTTTTATAGGCATGGGATAGCGCTTTTTCTACATCTAAGTTTACACGGGTTTTGTCTGTACTTTGATTCTTTTTTCCTCAGCCATTGGCTTGTGCTAGTGGTTCATCTCCCAGTCAATTATTTTTAAATCTCAGAAACAAAAAACACCATGGTTTTATTCTTTTGTAAATAAGAGTTTCCCCCTGAAGCTTTTGACAATTTCTGCAAAGTTCCCCTTAAACTTTGTAGGGTTGCAATTTGTCCCTTAACTTTGCAGCGCTTCAATTTCCCCCCCTAAAGTTTCAAAATATGTGTGATGTGCCCCTGTTACATGAACTAAAATCCAAAATCTCATGTGGTGCAAATCGCAATCTTTCAAACTTTAAGAGGGAAAATCGCAACCTTGCAATCTTTAGGGAGAGTTTGCACAAAGGTATAAACGTTAGGGCCTAGGAGGCAAATAGCAGCCCTGCGAAGTTTGGGCTGCGCTTCACCAAATGGTCAAACTTTAAGGGGCAAGATGCTTTTTTGGCCTTTTTTCCCTACTTAAAATAATTATTATAGTTCCTTGCTTTTTGCTAACTTGTGGGAACTCTGTTTCTATATGATTTCTCAGAAGAATTTGCCGGGATCAGAATTTCCAATGCCACATGAACTAACATCACATGTAGGTGCTAGAGATAATTCAGTTGCGCAAACTCCTAAAAAGGCTGTCCAGCCATCATCTAGTGCAATGCCTCCGCCTCCACCTAGAAGCATATCGCCACCATCTCATGTGCCCAAGTATCCATCATCTAATGGGATGCTCCCACCACCACCTAGGAGTGCGTTGCCACCTGCCCCCCTTCCGAAGTTGAATTCAACTCCTAAACTGCATGGAGACAAACATTATATGAACGAATCAAGACTTGAAGACGTCCCTGGTAATATTCGTTTTCTTTGGTTATATGTTTCATTCTCATCTCTCTTTCAAGATCCTGCACTACATGCCTGTGCTATATCTCCTGCTAGACCATTGGATTTCTGACTTATGTACCAATTGATGCGTAAGTTGTTATAAGAAAAATTGAAGAAATTGCTCCTTATCATGTTTGGTGTAACTGTAAACCATAGTCGCACGTCAATCAGCCAATGGTGATACAGGGGGGGTGATATGCTACTATATACTATATGTTGCTTAATTGCTATTGGAAAAACTCCGACTCATTTTCTTCTGGGGTAAACTTGTGTTGATAGATACCCTAGTCAAACTATTGGAATATGGAGAGGATGATGATGATGACCTTTAGCAAACAGCTGAACCGCTCAAAAAGACCGTTCAAATGTACCAGTCGTGGCTACGCCTTTATGGGCTTGCACAAAGTGTGTATTTTTCATCTTTTGGATCAAAACTGGCTTGTTGTAGGAACATTTGGAGGCGAACAACACCCCCAGTCCCCAAATACCCAGTGTAATAGAAAACGGATACAGTGACATATTTATTAGCGAATCCACCATTGCTTCGTGTTTGAAGTTTCCACCGGTTCAATTTGGATCACTCTGGAAGAGAAATGTGGATTGTTCTATAGAAGCATTAATTTATGTTATGAAAACTTACCAGAAAGATTAGATATGGTTAAAGAGCTACTAGTATTTTGCAGATCTTTTTCCTCATCCCTGTCTGTACAAGTATTTAGAAATGTATGAAGCTGATTCTGCTTAGTTCTCCCAACTCTTATTTGTTTTTTCGCTCATGAAAGTGTGAGGCTTGCAACGATATGAAAATCGATCAGTGCGTATAAGGTCAGCTCGAGCAGGAGCCATCACAGTGTATTTTACAGACATGAATATCATGGATTTTACAAAAAATCATTGATCAATACCGGACAGTACATCCACTTGGTCGATAAAAAAGGATACAGGTCCAAGAGCTGATAGATTCAAAACTACATCAATAATAGAAGGATAATGCAAATACATGAATAGCTTTAGTAGAATATTACCACCCACACAAATTATGTGAAGAAGGCTATCTATTTTTGAATGTGACTTGTTGCCAACCATAACTTTGATTGCTAATGAACAAAGTTCATCAACTTCTTGTTGGACCTACAAGGCTTATTTGCTTGGCACCGAATCTGCATCCATTTGCTGTAAATATTCAAGGGAGAAAGAACCCAATCAACAGTGGTTTACGCTGGTGCTGAGGCCTTGTTGGCTTATAACACACCCTGCAGTGTTTTCAGATGAGGTCTATGGCAACTGCTTGAACTTTCCGAATAGCATAACAAATCACAAGAAACTAGAGATTAGAGAGTAGAGACAGAGTACTCTCTTTAGATGCCTACGGAAACTGCTAAGTGTGCAGCAGTGCAGAGTAAATGAATATTCGTACAAAGAACGTATCAATAAACCTGAAAGTAATCAAATAGTATACAAAATTTCATCGGAATATAGCAAGCATCCTTGGAGTTTACAAGAATTAGCCAGTACCTAAAACAGTTTCAAACTTCTATCATTAGAAGATGTGATCTGAACCAAGTCATGTCAAAAATGGCACACTATATAAGTGAATAATATTACATGTTTAAAAATGCGAAACTAATAGCAAACAGATATTCCACAATCAGCATCTGCTAGTATCTAATTACACAAGCATTCATACCTTAGAATCCTACAATCACTTCCTGTGTCCTCCATGTAGAGATTTTTGGGATCCTTCGAAGAAATCCAAGAGGTGATCCTCCAAATCATCGGGAGTGTACTTGATGTGCTTCTCACTGATATGATTCGCATGTCTTCCAATAAAAGTCCGGTATGCCTGGATTACCTTGAGTGAAGTCGAGATTCTAAGATCATCACGAAGTTGAACATTTGGGACTGTCCAGCCTGTTTGGCTCTTGTAAACCTCCTCAAAAGCAAGATAGAAGCTCTGTAGCCTTTCTTTCAGAATGGTCCTTGAAACGGAATTTGAACTCGGGTTCTGGAGTCCTTCATCCTTTAGTAATGATAGAATTGAGCTCCAAGTCGCTCGCTCATAACTCATAGCGTACTGCTGAAATTTCCAGTTGCGTTTCCTTATCCAATCATCACCTAGCACGGTTCTTACCTCAGAACCCATAACCTTTTCCGCCATGTAGTTGAAGTTGTTCATTAAGAACAAGTGTTGCAATGCCTCTTCCCTGTAAAGATTCGATTTTTCTTCAAGATTTGATTCTAAGAATTTAGTAAGAGACTGGAAGCGTATAACTATTGCAGTTTTGTCCGCCTGTGCATCCTCCTCTTCACTACCTGGACTTGCATTTGGCAAGACCAAATCAGATTCTTCTTTGTCTTGGTCCTTAAGAACCTCGTCAAGGATTCTCCGGTAGTCCATAAGGGTCTTTGTGTAATTCATGACATACCGCGTGAGTGGGTGAACTCCGCCACCGGGGAATGCATTTGATGACACATTTGTGGCAACTGCTTTCTCAAATTCGAGAAACGTCGCCTTTGCACATTCCCCTAGTCTCTTTAGGATGTCTTGGCATTCATCTATAACACTCGATCCCGTTTCATCGGAATATAAAGATACAATATCTGGAGTGAGATCATCTAGCACTTCGTACATGTCCAGAATACGAATCAATTTTTCAGGTTGATGGGGTCCAATGGCTATGGCTTCCCCGAAATTCAAAAGTTGCAAAAGTGAGGTTTTTGATGATTCCACGAAACAAACAGAACTCATTGAGTCAAGTTCGCCAAATATTTGATCACAAAGCAACTTTTCACTTGCCAGGTAAACCCTCACAAACACCTTCATGGCGCGGATCCATCTCCGGATCTTGGAGTTAAGTGGACCCCACTCCATTTTCAACACATCCTCAATGCTCAATTTCTCTACTTCAAGGATGTAAAGGCAGTCGTCCAGAGCATCTTTTTGGACATTTATGAACGCTTGCGAGCACTCACGGCCATAGTTGGACTCAACCATCAGATGCGCAATGCTTTTAAGGTCTGGAATGATATCCGGATTCACCAACTCAATGACGTAATCCCCAGAGCTCCTTCCAATGCTTTCCCGGTGGCTTACATCTCCGACTGACTCATCACCAAACGAAAGAACAGAACGGTCATCAATGTTATCCTCGTCATTTGAACGAAAGGACATGCGCTCCGGCTCAAAAGGCTGCTTATTTTGAACCAACAAGTTCTTAAACTCCTCTTCGAGCCTAGACATACTTGTTTGAAGAACATCATGTGCCCTGCGAAGCAAAGCACTCCCTTCATCACTATCATTCGAGCTTTTTTCCTCCAGATGATCAATCAACCTTCGAGCTCCATCAACTGACTTCAAATACTCCTCAACTTCATCAGGGCCGTAATCAAAAATCGTACCCTGGTCATTCTCCCAATTCATTATCTTATCCTGAATGCTATCTAGCTGCTGCTCAATCTCGCTAATACCCTTTTCTACCTGTGGCCTCTCATCTTTGTCCTCCGCCTCTCGGGTTATATTAGACAACTGTGAACCTAAATTTGCCAAGATCTTCCTGGCATTATCAGTCAAATTCATTTGAGTTTCCAATGCTTTCACTATTTGCTGTGCTGCAGCAATCAACCCTTCTTCACCTTCCATTCCTGATATTGAAGCTATACAATCTCCCATACCAAACACCAAACACCAATATTCAAAGTTTCACAAAAACTACCAAAAATGGAAATCTCTAGCAACACACCTCTACAGAATCAACAATATCCCAAATATCCAACACCTCAAGTAAGCAATTTCTCAAAGTGGGTAAACATAAAAGCTCTTCACAAGCCAACAATCATCAAGATCCACTATTCCCACTCCAGAATCACTAATTCCAGATACTAGAAATGCCCAAAATCAAATCTTCAAATAAACAAATAGAAAAGAGCTACATCAACTCTGAAAGCTAACAAGTAGATAAGCTAATTATCTCACAATTCTTAGCCATATCTATACAATAATCAAAAGAAAAGGCAAAACCCACAAATAAAAAATGTAGCTTTATATGCTAAGGTGAGATATAATAGGGGAAAAGTATGAAAGAACAATGAAACTGACCCTTTTGTATCAAGTACGGAACTCTGAAGCTGCAGGAAAATATTTCTGATCCGACTTTACTCAACGGATCTTGTTGCCTTAATACAAGAAACTCAACAAGAAGTTTTGGTTGATTGATAATTTGCAATTCTTAGAAGTACCCTTTTTGAATTTTGACCAGTCTCGGGTCTTCCTGGGAAATACAATAGTTGAGAAAAATAGTCTAGTTCAGACTTCAGAGAGTGCTTCTTCTTGATTTTTGTATTTCTTGCACAGATAATGACAGTGTTCATAAACTATATACTTATTCTGTATTTCTATAGTACAGTGCTCCTTGCAATTTTGACTATATGCCATTGAATAGTGGGTGCCCTGGGTGGAGTGTCAATGTGTCATATACTTCCTACTCTTAGAATTCAATTCCCATCTTTCATTTTGTAAATTTAAAATTTTCATCCCTTAAATTAAAAAAAAAAATTATTTAATATTTCTCTTACCTTATTTACCATTATCTTAAAACTTGCGTACAAACCTGCGAAAAGTTCAATCCGGACAAACGGAGTATTTATCAACTATTTACACAGGTTATATATATACTTTAATAAACTTACTGTTAAATCGACACAATTACTCATGACTGATTTTCTAACTCATTAAATTGAATACTGTTATTTACCGTGTAAATTAATAAAGCCGAACTTAAACTAAAAACTGAGTGAAGAATATCTCAAAAAGTATAAAGTTGAAAAGATCTTCAGACACTGCTCCGAACAGTATGAATGACAAAACTGTGATTTACATCAAAATCTAGTTAGTTAATCCTTTTAAAGTAATACTAAGTCTCATAAAAGTCCAATCAATTTGAAGAGTCCAAAAGAGTCCATCACGTTTAACATAAAATTGTCTAGTTTTATTGTCTGTCCATTTTTCTTTGTGGATCCTTCTCGCGGGTCG
>JAYMSR010000791.1:0-12221 GCA_036897825.1 Plantago rigida | reverse complement strand
AAGAAGATGCCCTTTCCAATTCTCCTGATTAACTGCTCATTGTGCGTTCTTATCATGTTTGTCCGTTGGGTCAGGGACCTTGCCTCATCACCTTGTTAGTGTCTTCGTCAACGGGAAGCGGGCATCGGAGGAGTCATCACGGAAGTAGCGGGTGAGGCGAGTTCTCCGGTGAGGATATGTAGAGAGGGGGGGGGGAATATGAATGTTTCTCTTAATAGAGTTTTAATAGAGATAGAAAGATGATTGACTGGTATGAATTTTTGTGAGAGAGTTGTTTATTTGAAGCTTTTATATAAAAGTTACGGATCCGTTTCTAGTGTTTCTGACTGTTTCTTTATTATAAAACCAAATTTTCCTATAAATTAGAAAAATCTTCCTTTTTACTATGCTTACTCTTTGAAAAATTGAGTCGTTCGAGAATAAATAACCAAATATAGCAAATGGCTTGGGAAATACACATTTATACACAAACAATAATAATAATAATAATAAACCAAAAAAAAAAATTACTTGCAACCAAACATAGCATTATATAAGCATGGTTTTGTTTTTCTTTTTGAGATAAAATAAACAAGCATGGTGTTAAAAAGCACATTTTAAGTACTACATAGTACATTTTCCATTTCATCCTTTTTTTTTTTTAATATATTGAAGCCCGTACAATAGGGCATACCCCAATTAAAAGTACAACATATCAAAACAACAATCTTATCCAACAAAAAGACCCAAATAATAGGGGCTGAATACAGCAAAAGGACAAATTTTATTCTCCTGGGCCAAAGCCCCACTCAAACAAAATCATCCTACCCATTTCATCCATATTTTGACCAAACGAAACGTTGCTTATTCTATCTATACTGCATTTCATTTTTTAATAGAATTTTGCCATCTGCGTTTCTGCAGTAGCCTAAATTTTTCTACTTAAATTCTAGAACAAACAGGTAAATCGCCACAAGCAAGCAAGCTAATTTGCTTATAGTTAGTTGTCTCCATTATTTGCATGTGAATGTGGTGATGTCTTCATGTTCTTCAGTTTCCCCATTGTTGATGATCAACTTCATCACTTGATGCATACCAAGATGACCACCATGCATGATGCATAGCAATAGGACAACAGGGTTGGATGAAAAATTAGACACCTCAAAGAACATTGTGTTCTTTCTCCATTCTGGTGCACTCGAAACGAACTGTTCCAAGCCATAGTCTGCAAAGGATGAACAACAAACAGACAGCATAAAATCAGAAATTGAGGAAGAATATGAGGTTGCATCTTTGTGAAGTGCAAATGTCGTTGCATTCATGTCATGCTCTAATGACCACTATAGCCCCAATCATTACTTGAACATGACATTTTGATCATATAAGAATCCTAATGAAGGGATAACCGGATAAGGCTAATAGTAATATATAGGAAGATTGAATTTTTTCCTGCTCAAATTCCTTTTTTCTTGAACTACAACTTCACATTTACACCCCTTCCATTGTCAAATTATCAATATCTTACATTTAAACGACATCATCATTGCATATTAATTTCATCAAAGGTACTTATGGTGTTCTCCCTCACAGTTGTGATGGTGTGAACTGACATTAAACAGCAGGCAGTGTGTAGGATATGGCTTACAGCAGGGGTGGGGTGTACATGTATTTTTCTAACGGTGTGTGGGTATATGATGTTAGTGTATCAAACCAAGGGGTGTATCAGTAAATTTCTCTTAAGTGTTAACTACTAAGGCCACTCCCATTCCCCATGGGAGTGGCCATAGGGCAGCCATGGACGGCCAAAATGGGGCTCCCATGAGAGCCCCATTTGCACGGCTGATCAATAGACAGATCAACCCTTGCACCTATGAATTAAAATTTCAGCAATGGCAGTGCCATTTTTTTTTTTAAATTGTTTTAAATTAGTAAGTAATAATTAGAAAATTATAACAAATATACCGATTTTCATATTCATTCGTCCTCTACAAATAGAGACCACTCTTGACTATATTTCGATCATCCCAAAATTCATTATTTTTTCACTCGTAAATTCAAAAAAGAATATTTTAATATGCAATTTCATTTAGTTTGACATAATTACAATATGTAAAATAAAAAAATAAAAAAAGAATTCGACGGCCACGGCCCACTGCAGACCATTTTTCAGGATTCAGCCATAGCAGTTTCGCCTATGGCCACGGCCATTTCAATGGCCCGTTGGTAGTGGTCTAATGTAGACCACAACTGTTTAAGTGTTCAAAAATAGCCTACATGGAAAGGAAAGGCAAACATAACTGAAACCCACCCCACAGGCCTGCATGAAACCCAGAGTTATGCAATTAAAGAGAATGAAAGGCCCGACATCGGCCAAAATATGCACGTGACTATGATGCCTCGAAATGGATTATGGAACAAGTGAAAACTATAGAGTATAGACAACCTATTTTAGGGCACAGCTGCATAATAAAATTAAGATGAACTTCAAGTGCTGCGACGGGGAATACCTTCCAATCCTTTAATGGCTTTTGGTTTTATTTTGACGATGACAGGATTCCACACGAGGCAACTAGTGCGTCAAATTTTACCAGCCAAAGAGCAACAGAGGAATATGTTTGTAGGATGGTCGAAAAGTCTGAAAATATGTCATCCAAGACACTACTGGAACCCAAATCATTGCTTTGATAAAAATAGTCTTGATTTATAGCAGTAACAAAATCAGCCAGAACCTAAACATAAGAAAAAATTATAAGACCTGAAATGTAAGGAAAGATCAGAAAGAAAAATTCATAAAAGCAACATATTGACCCAACCTTTAGAAACTCAGTCAAATTGGATGCTCGTCTCAACCTATTGACCCAAAGATTATGAGAAGATTTTCTCCATGAGCTTATTAAGCCATCATCAGGTATAACTGACTGCATAGGTCAATTTTCAACCAAATTATTAAAAGATAAACAACAATTCATAATTGAATGCATGCACTTAATTTTCCTTTAATCAAATTTATGACAGACCTACCTCAATTGCATATATTGCAGCTTTGAGTGACTGCAACTGGGCAGGCATATTCTGTTTCTTTAGGATTTTATTAGCTTCCATATTCGCCCGGCAAACTGCAGAATGAAGAGCATATCTTTCTTCCAGATCAAAGTTAAGCTCAAATGTGGTATGGCAAATTCTACAATGTTTTTCCTCCCTCCAATAAAGATCTTGACATTCCTCACATCTCTTGAGCATGTCAAGATGAGATTTCTTTCCACTTTTAACAGAGCTGAGTTCAAAATAGGACTTCCATATCAATGCATCAAAAGCTTGGGGACAACCAGACTTTGCTACCGGTTCTGCTTTGTTTCTACATTGAACAACTTCAGCAGCATGATACGATAGATCATTTTGCATATTACTCAAGTCTAACCGATTATCCACATCAGACACTGGTGATAAGCTATCTTCCCTAAGCGTAATAACTCCAGATTGATCATACTGTGAGACCTGCCTTTTCTCATCATCTAGCATATTAGATATCAGAATTGATTCCCGTTTTTTCAATGATGCTAGAAGATGAGCTTCCCGGGCACCTCTTTGATCCAGACAAGTCAACAAAGTGCATAGAGCCTGATACAAGTCAAAGTAGTAAATCAGCTAAGGCATATATGTAACTGAGAGTCGTATCAAGTGCTTAAAAGCAAAATAAATCATGAATATTGACCTCACGAGTATCAATAACTTCCCAGTGGCCATCTTCAGAACATTCAAAATAAATCCTCCGATGTCCAGTATCCACTTCATCACATGGTCCCAAGAACAGCCAGTATCTATTGTACCTACGATCCGCTCCCAGGAAGATAGACTGCATAGTATGTAAATAACCCTCTGTTTTCATTTGTTCAGACATCATTTTAAAATTGGCATGCTTTTCTTCCACAACAATCTTTGACAAAGGAACCAGTGAATCAACAGGCTGTCCAGATATATTTACGTGAAGCTGACCAACAGTTTGATCACAGCTGCCAAATAGACCGATGGGTTTACAACCACTCGTCAATGATCTGTTTACTTTCCCACCAGAACCATAGTGACTAATGTTACAAGGACATTCTGCACCAGATACCATAGGATCCTGGTAAAATAGGACGGAGTTATTAAATGATTACCAGATGACATTTCAAAATAATACAAAAATATATTATATTATGAAAGACAATTCTTAAATGTGCTTATATTGTCAGTAACTGTTCAAATACAATTATTTACCTACGCACAAAATAAGAATATGAAATGAAAAAAACAAAAGCCATTAATACAACTTTTCACATGCTATAAATTTTTCATATGTTCCTGTCTACATTTACTTTTATATACACCAACAAACAGAAGTTAGCTTACGCAGAAGAAAACTTGCACATAGCTTATTAGCAATTTGGGCCAAAACATTAATATATTAATTTTAGTTCAATAAAGCTAGTGCCTTGCTTGGCACTCTGGCTCACCTTACATAATGAGGACAAATAGTATATTTCATAAGCTTAAGGAATCCAAATAAACTCCTGGTAATGAAATGAATAGTAGATCCAACATCATAAGGAACAAGTCACAAATAGAAAACAGCACAGTTTATATCCAAACAGAGAGGGCGAAGAGAGTGACGGACTGCAAAAGAATAAGATGGGAGGATTACCTCCATGTTGATACTTAATCCAGACCTCAGTAGATCGATCAATGATGTTAAGATAGTGAGCTTCTCTCCGATGCTTAAATCTGAATATTCTCCCTCCATTAATCCTAACAGCCATGCTTCCCCTTGATGGCTCTCATCAATTTCACTGTATTCTTCCACCTTCTTGCTATTAGATTCACCAGCTTTTGGCAGAAGTCCACAAGGACTGGAATTCCTGGACTCATCCTCAAAGTTATAATCAATGTTTTGATGACCAGTAACTTCAGCAATGTCATCTATGCTCCCAAAATCATCAGAGTCGGATTGGCCATCTTCAGTTTCCTTTGCAGCTCCATGGATCCTTAAACGATATCCAGAGGAGGAGATCTTCTCAAACAGTGTTACGTCGCTAGAGAGAGTTGCAGTAATTAAATCCTCTCGTTCTTGGAGTATTTCCGTGAGATTCATATCGACAATCTTCAAGGCAGGATGGACGTATCCAATTCAGTGAAACTATTTACATATATCTACACTGGTATTTCACATTGTTCACAAATTGTAACAATTATCTAAGACAAAGATACTTACTGATGAAGTTTTTGCCAAATCAGAAACCTGCATCTCAATGTTTCCATTGATGAACAAAATTCTGAACAGTTCACCCTTCAATGTACCAGGACTTAACCCACACTTGTCCAGAAGATTGACTTCCTGCAAAACAGTAAAAAATGTTGCTTAGAAGGCTAGTGATAAGGGTGATCTCTTCTTCCATATTAGGTACCAAACAAAGATTTGTCCATGTCTTGCAAAAACATTCAACAATTGTTGCTCAAATGTGCAGAATGAAAGCCCTCTGCAAGTGTATGAAAGCCCTTTGAACGTGTATAAATGCATATAATATCAAATAAAAGGAGGCTATGCTACAACCATACGAAAAATCTTAAGAGAACGAGAATAAAGATTATTGTGACTTATAACATAATAGTCATAATATACAGAAAACAATCTACCTTGTTGAAAGATTTCTTTGGCATCATTAAACGCTTCGAACCAAAACCAGCAGCAACCAGAACCTGTCGAAGTATCTCTGTACATGTCAAGAAGTTCAGTGACTTCTGCCAGAACTCCAGAACAAAACCACGATGTTTGAGCTGCCAAAACATGATGAATAGATGGATAAAGAACAGCACAATGGTCCACATTTAGAAGTAATGCCAAACAACATAATTCATCTTATTCTATAAACTACAGTAGAAAAGCAGATGGGAGTACAATTTGAAACAAGATATAATACTGATTCTCTTAAACATCATGATATCACAAAGTGCGATGATCTATGAGGTAGTACAGGAGATAACAAAGTATTATAACTATCATGGGTGTATCATCACTCTGGACAAAGTACTATCTAATATTTGTGGTTGCAAAGGAACCAAAACATTGTCCCCAGAATAACTAGCATGCAGAAGATGGTCTGTTTTTGCCCATGAATCAAAGGCTCATCTTTTTCTTCCATTTAATCTTCATATTAAACATTTAGATCTCTAACCGTAAATAACAACCCCACGGAAAAAGTATGCGCACGGATGTCTAGGTGAGAATGGGTGAACCGACTGCAACAAAAACAAATTATTTTCTTCCGACGCAAGAATTCCCGATTGAAAATCCAATGGATATTGGATTCTGGATCATTACGATTGGAGTTCCTATATTTTGATCCATGCAGAAGTTTCTTTTTTGAAGGCAACGTCGTTGGGAAGTTGATGCTGTCGCTTGTCCGCCCAAGACTCCAACACAACTCGACGGTAACAATACTCACACGAATGCCTGATCAAGCTTGGTTCACCACATGTAAAACTGAAACACAAATTTTAATCAAGCAAAGCAAACAGGACTTAGGGATACATTAGAACATCTGCATTCCCAAAAATAACATTTTCGGCAACAATAGTACATATGGATGGAGAAAACGTGGAGAACTATGATACCCAGAGTAGGCACGTAGTACCCGACTTGGGAGCATATCCGGGTGTGGCTCTCAGTTCCTCCAAAAAATCACTTTTTGGCCTATAATTAATTGTCCAAGTGTCACACACATATCGGAGTGTCAAGTTTACGACACGGTTGGTAGGGAATAGAAGAGTCAGGTGCATTGGAGTAAGAAGCATTGTGGCCACGGCGGAGGCTGACCACAGTGGCACGTTTCGGATCTGGAGGATCTGGGAAGAACAAAACTTAGTCGGTTGAGAAATTGGGCTGGGAAGATCGTGAGAGTGGAGGACCCTAAAATCCGACCAGATAAGGTGATGGAGCAACGAACATGCGGAGATGACCATGTATGTAGTAGCATGGCTATGTATTTGTTCAGATCCTTTTGAAATGTGTATCTTGCCTTTTAAAAATACTTATTTCCTATTAAAAGCAAAATTCCCAAGGTTTGCTTAGTTCTTTAGGGTAGGAGAGAACGAAAAAAGAGCCCAAAGGATGTATAAGAACTATAATTAGAAGAAAGAATCCGAAATCTGTAGAAATATGGTCTTGGTTAATGTATTCATCATATCCTATATTGTTTTGACTTTTGACATATTATATATATTGAAATCATGAAAAATTTAACACATCCTTGACGTTTTCGTATCATTTTTTTGGGACTTTTACGTATCCGTCTCAGTACCCATATCCGTATCCGTATATCTATGTTTCCTAGATGACCATACATGAATCTGCTGTCCATAGGAGATGGTGACCCAGAAGATCAACATGACAGATGGTGATGTAGAGATACTAGTGTTTCAGTTTTTATCCCCTCCGTCTTTTACCTTTTATGTGTGTGCGGTGTGCCTATGTGAAGAATCAGAAACAAAGCATACAATGGATAACTGTACGTGTTCGGCCAATTAATAAGAGCAGAAGAAGATAGAATACAAAGAACAAGAAATCGGCTCTGTAAAATACCAAATTCTAGATCAATTGTTGAAAGACATGAAAGAAAGCAAACTCCATCTTCAAGAGAGAGACAACAACCCAAATAAATAACTCATGTATGCCTATTAAACAGTAGAAGACTTCACTAATCTAACTCGAACTCTATTGCTTAATTTTACTTGAACTCTACTAAACTACTCAGTATAACTAAAAGAATGAAACCCCTTCCGCTTTGAGTTTCCCTTCTCTATCAGTAAGACGTATGAAACAGATTACATACGTTTACCTCAAACTGGAATTCATAGAAGAGATTAGCTATAACTGATCTAATAAATCATGCAAGATGCATCAAGCTGAAAATGAAATGGTATCTGACCGAGCTGTATGTTAAACACAACATAAAAGAGTAAATCCTCCCTGACTTTGGCATACTCACCGAAAAAAGCAATTCCCCAAACCTGCAATTTTTGTTTGCAGGCAAAGTTCCTATGGCAATCTCTCTCTTAATATCATATAAAAGCAGTCTGATAAGAGCCAGATGTACTTGACCAAGTAACAATGCATGCTGCAAATTGGAGAGGAATATAAATCAATAATAATGCAAGACAAAGGGAGCCCGTGCGAAACACGACACCCAATGTATTAGATAAATATTACATGAACCATGGCAATTGAATCAACTTGCCTTTTCATGAAACGCCTGTGCAAACTCATCGAATGTGAAAGAATGTATACCAACTGTTGCGGCATATGTACAGATAAAATGGAATACCTTCAACAAACATAAAAAGAAAATTAGCAAAGCTTAAACACAAAATGCTGTCTTGGAACACTACCGCAAACTCGCAGAATATGCCTGAACATACACCAACAGTCAGAGCATACATACAGATTAAAAAGTCCGTAAATAAATGAACTAAAAAAGGCAAAACTAGAAAAGCTCCAAACACAAATAAAACCTAGAAGTATATATCATTGGAGTTGGATTGTTAACAGAGAAACCACTGCAAGCACCACACAGAAAGAGCAAAATGACATATTTTTAGCAATAGGATCAGTCGTGATTTATACACTTTCCTGACAGTTCATGGGATCCGGTAGGGGAAGGTTCTGTAGCAATTTTACATGCATTCTATTTGTATCATATGGTTATCTGTAACTAACTTTCCGTGTTGCTTCACGATTTAGCAGACTCGAGAGTGTTCTTTTTTTCCCTAAATAGGTTGCTCCGAGATAGCAAGAGATCACCTCACCCATTGATGAATTAGAAATAATCAAAACTAACAGGGTCTTAGCAGTCAATCTCTGTTAAAATTCAGGTTATTGCAGCATATTCTTGCCAACAAATTGCCGAGTCCTCAAGTATTTGCAGCATTAGATGTACAAGAACAAGACACAGCAAATAATCAAACCCGATGCCGAAAGTAAATAACAAAATGTCTAGGAGGTACGAGTACCAGGATGGTGGAATTCTAAGGGAGTTTCTTTTGACTACTAAGAGATTATAAAGAAAGGCGAGTATGAAAAACATTGATTCGTGTTTACTCCATGCATAATAATGAAATTAAGACTTCTTCATACCTTAAAAAGTTTCTTGACCAGATTGGGCGAGGAAGCCCATGGTTGCGTACACAATGAAAGCTTCATTGTAACAGAATTTGGGGGGAATTTGGCAAGTGAGTCTACCAAAACACAGATAACATTGAAAGGGTGAGATTATGTCTTTTATCATGAATTCCTAACTAGAAATCTGCCCCAGCTAAACAAAAATGTTGATAGCAATAGTCCCCCCCCCAAGAAGTTAACAGCATAACAGCATCAATATTAAGGAATTGGCAGTAAAAACAACAACTATGATTTACCTTTGCAGAGGGCACAACCACGTATTTCGCTGGTTGGGAAGTGACCGGAGCATGTTAAAGGATTTGGGCCTGCTCGTGCTTCTCCTAGCTCGAGTTCCTCATCATCCACTAGACTAGCAAATTGTTCTGTGATTTCTAGACATTTAACATCTTCAAGAGCAAGTTCACACCTTTCTTTAGGAGGCTGTTTCCACTTTGAACTTTATCGCACTCAACCTACAATAATAGCATGGAAATTATAAGCACAGTAGCTACCAAAAGGACAAACTCGAAATCCAAAACTTATGTACCAATATGTATAGCAGCTAAAAAGAATTACCTGTCTACTTCTTGAACAACTTTTCTTCTTCAACTTTACTCTGTTTCCCAGCTTTCTCTACATAACGAATAGCAAAGTTAAATTTCTTTTTATCGCCAGGCAACAATTAAAGCTGGTGGATCACTGAGCTAACCAGAATGGTTTGATGCTGATGTACGCGTACTCGCTCCTTACTCTCTTGAACAGTATTATAACTAAAATTAGCACCAGGATTTGTAACTTGCCAAACCATCATCAACCCTTTTCCAATGCCATGTTTCTTTCCAGGTGCAGCATTTTTATTTATTAATCCTTTTCCTATGCCATGTGTCCTTGATGGAGATATCATTGCCGTCATCGGACCTTTTCCAATGCCATGTCTCCGTGGAGGTAAACTACTTTCAAGACAAGTTTGGTAGTCAACAATAGGGTGCTGCTTCGATACCTAACATCAAAAGCTATAGTTTAGGAAAAAAATTAAGATGCTTAAATATTTAAAGAATAGCATCTCAACTCTAGGGAAGGAAAAAGGGCTCCTATCAAGTTATTTTTACTATACCTTTCTTCTTTTGCAGGCACGTTCATTCTCTTCATGGTGAGGATTGCTGGCTGCCCGTCATATAGAAAGATGTCAATATTTGAAGCTAAAAATAAACACAGAGACATATGACACACTCACACAACAACAACTTATAAACCTCTATGGTTTAACCTTAATTTCATTTTCCAGTTCTAATTTGGCTTCTTCAATTATAATTCATTTGCTCTCATTTGATTCAGTTTGAGTTTAAAACAAGGCATGAGAACAAAACAGAGGGCCAGAAATTCACAAAACTTTTCTTCAAACAAGTAGGTGAGAAAATACAATACAGAAGAGTAGAAGCGAAGACTACTAGAAGTCTTGTCAAGCAAAACCAATAACACCATTTGCAACTTTCCATTTCACGCACTGTTTCAATATGACATAACAGCAAGGTTATAATTCCCACCCTATTTCTCAAATCACCCACCAAGTACCGAGCCAGCCACGTTGGGTCCCTCCTTTAAGAGTTTGTGACAGTTTGCAAGTGCTATTTTCAACTGCTTATTGCTATTTTAGCAGAAGCAACACTCTAATATTAAATATATAACCTAATATTCCAATTTATCACCCCCAATACCCAAGAACATGACACGACTATTATTGAAACGGAAAAGGAATTTATGTGATACCTGTACCAACACAAGTAAATTTAAAAGCAACTACGGAAAGTAAGTAAATAGTTTCATCTAACTCAAAAAAACAAATACGAGAATCTTAAGAAGCGAAACTAATAAAAATGTTTGCAGCCTTCCATTTCATAGACTGTTTCGGTATGGGATAATAGCAAGATTATAGTTCCTATAAATTTTAAAATCACCAGGTACAGAAAACCGTGGGTTATCGTAAGAACAACTGTGACCTATAACACACTCTCATACTCCCTCCGTCCCACATAAGTTCACCTGAGTTGGCCATCTTCGATTCCAAATTACTTCTAATTTACATAATTCATGATTTTTCATAATATAATGTCCTTGAGTTTTTCACCAACATAATAAGTGAGTAATTTAGGGCCTGGTAAAGTAATACATTGAATTCCAATTTCTCAGCCCCATACACATAGGACTGATATAATTAAAACAGAAATGAATTACTGCAATTCCAGCACAGGTAACATTTCAAAGCAATTAAGAATCATCGAACACGAAACTCGTATACTAGAACATAAATGAGTATCTCACCGCAGGAAAATGCTGAGGAAGGCAGAGAATCAAATTCAACACCAAGAGGCGGACCATCTTTCCTGAAAATCTTAGTGAGAATATAGTCCGAACTGTACAAAACTTCCTGCAGTCGCAACCTGTAGTCGTTCTCATTCATGAACTGCGGTTTGGGTTTCCGATCAAATTTACTGCGACTGTCATTTGCAGACCTGTTAGAATTCATCCATTTGCCATTTCGTGTCTTACCGGCCATAGTTGACAGCAATCGCAAGCTTCACCGAGCTCAGATTACCATAATAACAAAGTACTTGGGGAAATGAAAGCACAGTGGAGGAGACATAGTCAAGAGGACAGGGTTTTAAGTAGGGTTTTGGATTCTGGGAGCTTCGGATGAGATTAGAATCCCATTTTTACTGTTAAGCAGTAGTAAATATCAGAGCCGCGAGTCCGGTTCAATTGGTTAGGCCGGATAGTAACAATACAAAACCATAAATACTATATACCTTCTGGTTCTTTGCAACCGTAATCACAACTGTTCAATAATCAATTGGTTATAATCGTAAGCGTTCACACTTTACGGTTACGGTTAAAAATTGCAATTTGCCTTCTTTATTTTTTTTCTTTTCCCCCCTAAACTTTTGGTAAAGCTTATGATTAGAAAATAGTGCATGATTATGCACTCCTATAATTGTGGCTAGTGGAAGCCAGGGAGATGTGAGATCTTGCCGGATGAGAGGGACACGAACGGCGT
>JAYMSR010000790.1:0-12222 GCA_036897825.1 Plantago rigida | reverse complement strand
TATTTGTTTGATTGATATTGTTGTTTGCGTTTGTGTGTTCTTGGATTGATTTGAGTTGAGTATTCTCAACAGTCTCAACTTCAATACGAGTATGTCATTGATTCCAAGCTTCTTTCAGTCCCATTTCGGACCCAAAATTTCTGCTTGTGTGACATTCGGCGATGAAATTGGCGCCACAAAACATTTTGAATATCCATGGAGATCATGGAAATTCGATTACAAATAAAAACATTTACGGACAAGAATCTTTAACAAAAACATTTCCTCTTATCGTAATATACATATTTTTGTCATATATTATACTGCATCTTATCCAGTTGTCGTGATCAAGGGAAGTAAAAAAAAACAATATGAAACAATTGATGGTGTGTCATATTGAACATGAATAACATATGTTACATTATACATGAGAGTGTTTTGTGGCACGATTTATCTACTTGTCCTGTTATACATTTAAACCGTATTATCTTGACATCTTAATATTTAATAATAAACGCCCTTACCTTTCAAAATCACCCCAAGTTTAATTTTGAAATAACTGCAAAGATTATATAAAGATTAAAATTAAAAGTTAAAATAAATGGATCCATGAAAGCATTCATAGAACCATTTTACAATAAAAAATGAATACAGAAAAGTAAAGAACCAAAAAGTAAAAATGTTGATTTTTGGTTGAGTTTGTAATTGAGAATCTTAAATAGTATATTTGTTTGACCTTTTTGTAAAGATTATAATTGTAAGGTTTAGATGAAATGTAGGAGTGGTATATGAAATTATTATACTTTTATATGATTTTTTCCTTGGTTAATGTTAAATAATAGTATAGCATACATATTTGAAAATACAATTATCCATGCTCATATAAAAGTATATAATTCAATTACTCCTCACCGCAATTACCTAATATATTTATCCATGTAATCCCTACATTTCACGAAAATGTATTATAAATTTTTATTTTGAACGTCACTTTAAACGGTTTACATCTATTTAAATGCATATGAAAATTTATTAGTACTCTAGTTACGCTCTTCTATATTTTATTTTCACTTATTACTTTTTATAATCTACTTACTACTTTATTAATATAATTATTTTTTCAGTTATTTTAACTTAATAATTGTATCAATATCAATTAATAAATACATTAGTCAAGTTAAAGTAATATATTTTGACTTAAAAGTAATACCACGACTTATTTTTCCGATTATACAGTCCCTGAACGCCCCTAGCCCCAGTTAGTTTTGACTTTTAATGAATTTTAATGCATCTCTAATTAATTAAACTAAATTATAGTGGCAAGTACTGTAAAAAAGAGAATGACTTAAATTAGAAGAAAGAAAAACTTCACCCACAATTTAATTAAGCCAAGCCGAATATTATTACACTGATACAATCAAAATCGCAGCTATACTTGCTGACTATTTTCACAACACAATCCATTTTCTTAGTACAATTCAAGTTATACGGATTGTTTTATTATACATTCAAATTGAATTTTTGTGTAATCGAACCCTCCGATAGTATCTGTCCATTGCAGTACAACCAAACGTATAATGACTGTATATAATCAAATATAATATCCCACCATTTTCCCAATGCATTTCCCATTTTTCTTACTTCATCACCACAACTTCTACCCACCCAATATATTATTATTATTATTATTAAAAAATATTACTTGCTTATCACCATTATTATTATTATTATTATTATTATTTAGCGGACAACACTCGATATAATTTCAATAGTATATTATTTAATTTACTAGTTTCAGTCACGTTTTTTATTTCCTTCCTACTTAATTTTTTGGACAGATTATTAGTACGACAAAAAATGCACTCTTCACATTCGCACATGGAAAGGAAGCTGACTGACCAGATTCCTTTGGTTAAATGATTTATTACTAATCTTTTATTTGTAGTTCAGCAGGGTGATAATCATAACGAGGCTTTAATAAGACTTCAGTTCAATTCGAATATATTACCGAACGAGCTGGGTTGTGTAAACTGTAAAGCCCCCCTTGAATACCCCAGTCATACACCTGGATCGATAATGTGGGTTCAATCAATAGAAATGAGTTCTTCCTTTTTGTTTTTTTGGGTTCTAATAATGAGATTGTAAAAAGAGAGGTTGCCAAAAGAATTTAGCCTTTACTAGTGGACTGGACTAATAAATTGGATAAAGACATTCTGCAATTGGTTTCCAACTGGTAAATCTATCAACCAGCGAGGCTAGTCATAATTCAGGCCCACTATACAGTTTTATGGGCCAACCCACTAGCCCAATTATCTACCGTGTCACTAAAAGTTGTCCAAATTCATAATTGCACATTTGAACAGTACATATGGTTCTTTCCTTGTTCATTCTAATCTTTTAGATCATCTTTCACGGAAAAATTCGAAAAATGCACTTTAAGATGATCGATTTTTACTATACCAAAGAATATGTGTATGTTTATCAAGATCAACGTCACATAATTAACTACAAATATACATGTCTAGTTACAAAATATTACATTTTTTGCAAATATTATAATGTATACCTATAAGTGCAAATACACAATATTTGAAAATAAAAATGTGATATGGATCCCGCAAAATGGGGAGGCGGTCTATGGAAAAATTTTGTAGATATTTTCTGATTACCTCCTATCTTCACCAATGCATCCTTCGGTTAAGGTGGGTTGATAACTGGAGGATTTGTTATTACCAGATTCCAAAGCTTTTATAGAGCCTGATCAGTTGCTGCACATTACAATATTTCATGCTACCTTAGTATTTCATACGATTCGTAAACTAAGTATTGTATATTGTACACCACATAAAACATTATACAATAAAATATAATGAGACGGACTAGGGTCCACTTTATATGACTAGGACATTATTATAAAACTTAACTTTGACGTGTAGAAACAGGCAGATTGTAGACAAGTCACCCTGCATCCCTACCAAAATGCTAATCGCATTTCACTAATTTACACCGTTTTAACTCTCGCACAGTAAACCACAATTTTTCAATTCCTTCCCGTGACGGTAAATTTCAGCTACATACCAAATAAAGTGAGCTATTATATCACGTCAAACTCATCTAGTCATCTGTTTGAAGAAAGTAGATTCATACTATATGGCTAATAACCATGGGCTGCCAACTCACATGCCACTCTAAACGGTCCATATCTATGCGAGCCAATGACATTCCTTGAACAAATTAATGAGCTGAAAGACATTTTTAGTTTATATCTTTAGTTTTAATTATAAAAAACTGCATAAACACACATGTACATTTCATCTCATCAGGAAAAGATTCGTGATAGTAATACTTTAGGAACTTGTACTAAACCCCATTAACATTGAGTACGACAACCACCACAAGAAAAAAGATGAAGGCATCAAGGCATAGATTCGTTTCGTTATAGAGAAACCAAACAAGTAGCTAGGTAAAAGTAAAACCCAACTTACTGATAGCAATTTTCACGATTTCATTCATTCATGTCTCATCCCAATGCACCTACTAATTAAAAAGTGCGTGGAAGACACATATCGATCTAATAATCCCACATTGTATGTTAGTAGCAGGTACATTGAGGGCAAAACTTCTAATCGAGTTTTTCTTCATTTTCTATAAAGAATTATAAGTGAGTTTTCAAGTGATACTCATATCGTTGTGCTTTTTTCTTTCTTCCATTAGAACAAGTATCGTAAAACACTTGATTTTTCTAAATAATATAAAAATCATATCACAATAAGTATAAATGAGAGTCACTTGGAAGATGGGAGGGATATGATTTTAATGATGTTAGGAAAAATCTTGAAGTTTTTAAGAATTTGACATTGCCTTGTAGGGTCGGAGCCAAGAATTACTAAACTTCCAAGTTTTCTTTGTTTTCTTAAATTGGTCCATCCTGATCCTGGATGCTTCACCCATGAAAGCCGATAAGTTTCAAATCATCTCCAAAAAATAAATGGATAGATTTCTAGTTTAGTATGCCTACGTAACAACTTTAGGTGAAGTTGGTACCAAGTTTATTTATGGCGTTTAAGTATCGGGGTATATATTGACTCGAAATAGAAGAATTATACTGCAAGAGAAATACAAGTTCCAAAGCCATGAGCCACTATCAATTAATTCCTATACTTAAATTCGTTCAGCATAATTTCTCTCAACAGTCAGAGACAAGATATGGTCTGTCATTAATAAAGTTTCTGTCTGGAGCTGGCAGACAAACTTAAAACACATATCGCAGCTCGCTAATCAAGGACCTTCAGTGCTTAAACCACATATGTTAACAGATAAGATTACAGAATCCATGCAAGATGCTGGATGCATCATTAGCTAATTATTTATATATAGTGCATGTATGATATGATACATCTTTGTAGGGAACCAAATCCACCAAAAAAGAGGATTGTAATCAACAACACTGCTAACACCAATCGGAATAATTTTTTCTATAAACATGATCTATGAATATGCCACTAAAATGCATACAATCGACTTGCCACATGAGATGAGACATGTAATGGAAATATCGATCTCAAGACCGTAAATTAAACTATATTAATCTCGTGTCAATACTAGCCTACAAGGAATATGGCATACTTTTGCATGTATGATATGATAAAGTTTTTTTAGGGAATCAAATCCACCAAAAAAGGGATTGTAATCAACAACAATGTTAACACCAATCAACCTCAGGAGTAAAAAAATTTCTATAAAAACTGGGATCTATGACTGTGCTAGTACTAAAAACACATATAATCAACTCGACACTTGGGATGGGACCCGTAATGGTAATATCGATCTCAAGACCGTAAATTAAACTATATTCTCAAGCCAATATTGCCTACAAGGAAAATGGCATACTTTTGCATGTATGATATGATACAACTTTTTAGGGAATCAAATAGACCGAAAAAGAGGATTGTAATCAACAACTTTGTTAACACCAATCAACTCCAGTAACATATTTTTCCATAAACCGAATCTATGCATGTGCTACTAAAAATGCATATAATCGACTCGACACATGAGATGAGACCCGTAATGATGAGACCCGTAATGGAAATATCGATCTCAAGACCTTAAATTAAACTATATTCTCAAGTCAATACTCTTCTACAAGGAACCTGGATACTTTTGCATGTCAAAGGTGCAAAAGAACAAAAAATTCCAATATGCTAGACTCTGATTAATTGGTGCCAATAGAAGAGAGAAAAGAAAGCCATAAATTTAGCAAAAAAGACTCCACTTAAAATTGGTGGAGTAGCCACTAACTGTAATGAAATGTTGGTGCTTACATGTGGGAAGCAATTTCTTCTTGCATGGCTCTCGAGTGGTTCTAGATATTGGAATCTATGCAGTCTGTTAAACAAGCACATTAGTTAACAAATGTACTTAGAGATGTAATAATATTCTTTTCAAAGGTTAGCAGAACATGAGACATTGTCCATGATAATGTAATATAATTAAAAGGGGGAAATAAGCAATACTGGTGATGATGGGAAACAGTTGTCTGTCAGCAGTGTCCAAAAGGTTGACTTATTGCTGAGACTGTGATCAAACCATTATTGCTAGTACATTGATTTTTGGGAGGTGTTGGACTTTTACCTGGAACACTAACTTGACAATGACCAAAGCAAAAGCCCTTCTATAGTATGCCTCTCTCTCACATCAGGATAATACATGGGGATAGTGTTGTCACATGAGTATGGGATCATTACCATATGATATAATGGTGTGTTGGACCCTTCTCATAAAGAAATTATTATTCTGTTTCCTTTCCTTTCTGTGTTGGAATATTTATGCAGTAAATTGTAATTTCTGACTCTCTAATGCATTCTACTAATTGACATCACATGACTTGGAAATATCATGTACTACTATTATTAACCTAGTGCATGGGGCATCATGTTGAAAAAGACAAGTAATGCTTTCTTGCATGTATTTATACTAGGCATATGCTCTCTCCACTACCCAACTCCCAACAACAATCTCTCTCCCTCTTTCTCAACAAATACTCACATTCCCCTTCAAAATTCCAAATACTTATAGTTTATTAAAGCAATAATACTCAACTGGAAAGAAACTCACAAAAATGCAGAAACTCCATTTGTTTGCAGTTCTCTTGCTCCTGGTTTTGCTATTGAGCACCACATATTCCTCAGCCAGAAAGTTGGCCTCCATAGAAGGTAACTAGTAGTCTAGTAATACATCTATATAAAGTACTAAAGCATTTATGCTTGTAAATTTAAGTGACTTGAGTGTATCTTTTGTTAAGTTCTTCTAATCAAAAGGAAAACTTGCAACCTGTGCAGAAGTAGATGTGAAAGCCAACAAAATCAGCAACAAGGAGCCTGTTCTGAACAAGGAGAGCAGTGATTCTAATAAAGTAATTATCCTTTGCCTTATTTTTCCAGACATTAATGTATGAAATGATGATTAGAGAAGTTGCTAACTTACGTTTCTTGACATACATGACAGAAGCTGACAGGGATGGATGATGAGTGCAAAAATGAAGACGAAGAGTGCCTAAAGAGAAGAGCTATATATGAGGCTCACCTGGACTACATCTATACTCAGCAACATAAGCCTTAAAGGTTCACTGAAAAATAAAACCAAGTTCTGGATTAGGAAAATCTTTAATCTTTGGAAGAAGTCTTTTGGTTGTGTAATGTTTCCAGTACCTTTTGTTCTAAATCTGTTATTTCCTATAGTAGATAGCATTTATTTTGCCGCAGATAAACTCTGACCAGCTACTTTTAGAAGAACTAGGGGGATATGTTAAGGGATTAAAATGTCTTAGTGTTACTTTCAGTGATAATGTAACAGTTTAAGCAGACTATGTGGTAGTGTAATATAACAGTGCTTTATAATGTTCCAGGCTCCTGTATGCTATGTAAAGTCATTCTTGACAATGGATCTCAACATATGTGGTGTTGATGGTTGCGATTTTAACTAAGCTTCAACTTTTGTTAGATAGATATAAGCAATTGAGAAAATTGCATTTATATTGCAGAACTCTCTTTTAGTAGTAGTATTGAACTTCATATATTTTAGTTACAAGGGTATTATAGACTTTTCAAGTCTCCACGAAGGGTATCATATAAAGTTCAACACAACCTGTGGAGGGAAAAAAGTAAGTACTTGAAAGAATATGTGCAAAATTAGAAAGAAAGTTCAGTGATTTGTTTGCAATTTTTCCTACAATAATACATAAAAACTTGTATTTGATCAACTTGACTTGAATAGATTCTCACCTATATAAAAATACCTCAATGAATTTCGTCCTACTCAAATTGGAACCCGGGCTCCACCTCCAAATATGAGTTTAGCAGTCTGGTAATCGGCAAGGTGAGTAAACCTTGCGGTTTAAGCTTTCCTCATATGGAACTGGTTGACAACTTGACTGACTTCAAAGTGTGTAATCTTTAGGAACTGAATTTTAGAGTTTGAAAAACATAGCAATTAATAGACAGTTGGGAAGCTACATGCAGTAGGATCTGATGACAGCAGAAACTGAGATCATCCAGAAACAGAAAAATAATGATGATGAGTCATCGAGTCTGAAGATCTAATCTAACCTCACCTAGTCATGTTAAATGTGACATAATCTTAACTCCTCCAGCTCGTATCTTATGTCCTGACATGATAGATAGTCTCTTCAGCATTGCCATTACTACATACCAAAATGATAAGGTTCATCGCTTGAATCCTCCTAGACGTCACACATTATCCGCTCAGATCCTAATTTACAAAAAAATAAATAAATTCAAAAATTAATCTGCAAAATTGAGATGGAAAAAATTGAAATTCACTGAATCTAACAAAAATCAGAGTTCATAGCTCTTTCTGGATGTCTAATATGGTAATACGATCAACTTTGAATCTTTCCTCGAGAATGGTAGGCAGCAGCTGCATTCTGAATGATCAGTTGAACGGGGACCTGATCTAAGACATCTATTTGATGAAATACGTTCAGGATTTGGACTGTGCGCATCTTTGGATTGAACTGTGTGCATATTTGGACTCAAAATGTTGTGTCACAGACTCACAGTTCATTAGTGCCAGCCTATGGTAAAGATTTTAGAATTGACATCAAGCCTCTTAAAAACATCCTGTACTCTCTACCATTTGCTATTCACAAGTCTTTTGGGTGGACATAGAGAAGCACTGAATCATAGTCTCATAGATAAGGCTAATTTAACGAATCAATGCTGGTTTTGTGGATTGTGAATAATGCATGTGATGATGAGAAGCGTGCCGATACTTGTACCCCCGGGTGAAGCAGCAAAATTTTGTCATAAAAAGCTGTGGGGAGAACATAAATAATAAGCATTGTTAGAATTTAGAAAATAACAGAAAGGTCAATAGATGTTCATGATTCCGTTTAAGAAAACATATAATTGTTTTGGATAATAATGTACTCGGATATGATAATGCTATCTAAAAGAAGTTTATAAGGTCAGATTTAATTCACATATTCTGATGAAGCAGATAGGCATAGTTAAAGCACTTACGTTTTAATGTCGAATCCATCACTCGGTGTGGGGAAGAAAACCACAACACAAAGATAGGATGAGCTAAATATCGTACTTTCTTCGAGAATACCGCTGCTCCCATCAGACCAATCAAGCTGCAATATGACTGGATACAGTAAATGTACTGGTACTCACATAATAATGCAAGGTAGCAAGAATGGTTTAACTAGTCTACATGCAGAAATAGTGTTCGTTTTATATACCGTAGTAGTTTCTCTAAACTAACATAAATGGATCGTCACGAGGGATTGCAAAAGAATGCTAACTGGATAAGAATTTTTACGTCATTTTTCACAGATCATCCTATTTGATGATTGAGATAGCAAGAGAGTACAAAATATATCTGGTAGGCGACAACAGAACATAATCGTATAAAACTCATAATGTAAGCTATCATTAAATTGACAATGGCAAAACTAGAAAAATAGCAGCTAACTCCACATTTGATTCGATGTATCATCACTTTCACAGCAGCAATAGTTTCATTGCATCCAGAAACTCACGAGAATAACAAATTGAAGATGAAATTTGTACACCAACTAGCTTTTGTTAAATTGATTACTTATAAGTGAGCTATGCATACCATCAATGTTCATCATATTTGCAGTGTGACAAGGCTAATACCACCTAGAATGAGAAACAGTAGATTATATAGCATACAAGGAGAAGAAGTGAATTGGCAGACATATTCGATAAAATTAAAAAGACTGAGCTAACAAAATAAGTTGTTTCCGCTGCATGCATCAGCTTGACCGATCTGTACTAAAATACTTTATTTAAATTGGTCAGTAAGTCTCTTATTTGGAGCCTGGAAGCCAAAATTGGAGAAGCTAAGGATTTACCAAGAGTCAAAAGTATCCTGGAACCTGCAAAATGACATATGTATCTCAATTAAGTTGTGGGCTTTACTGATGCATTTTGCATCTTGGTTGTTTTTTTCATCCAAAAGCAAGGCATTGATGGAAAAATAAATATCAAAGACTCAACGTTCCTTTTCCTCCCATTCAGGTTGATTACGGACATCAAAGATGTTGCAACTAATTATCACATTCCTGTCTATATCTATAGTAAATGAAGGATTCTTATCGGTCAGATTTCTATTCTTATGACTGCAGCAAGACCCAAGTGTTAAATGGATCTGATATCATTTCTATGGAACGGGCATATGAATATGATACCACCCTTTATAAGCAATTTTTAATATGGTTCACAATTTGAACAGTATTTTGCAATCGATATAGTTTTCAGTATCAGATTTATTTCTTGTCACCCTTCATTCACTTCCCATAATGGCATAATCAAACACACAAGAAACCTATTCCATTTAAAAAAGTAAGTAGATAATTAGCATTTCGAAGCTTCTCATTAGCTATTTTGTAATCCAATATAAAGATCCTCATTCTCATTTTCTGGCAAGCAATCCATGCATCCACTACGCCCATTAATAAATCACTCATATTTACAACATTACCGTCCAACTATGAATTCTTTATGAACTTTCACTTTAACAAATCCAGTTTTGATTCTTAACTCATTGCTATCTCCATTTAAAATTTACTACTAATCTTCCAACTCTTATACATTATCTAACTACTATCCTTATTTGTTTGACTAAAAATCCAATGGGAACCTTGTCAATGGACAAAGGGAGGAGCATTAAGGCTCCTTCACAGTACACAACTAATAAAAAGAAGAGCAACTCGTACCGGGCTTGTTTTCGTGGAAACTATGCCTGAGCGTATTCCAGGACGTTCACCTATCAAACATCAGATCATTTTAGTCATGCACTCTATTGAGAAGGGTTACATTTGCCCAGAAGTTTCTGCAGATATGTGAGCAATGATATGAGTTTGGTATGGTAGCCCATGCCATTGCTGACTGTATGTGCTTTTTCAAAAGAAAGGACTAAAAACAGTCCTGTAACTAAAAACTTCCTGATCCAATACATATATACCAAACAGGTATCTGACTAAATAATCAGCATGATAACTTCAAATAAGTAGTGAAGATAAGACATAACCAGGACACAAGACCAGAAAACTTGAAGAAGATGCAAAGTACACTATCTTAAACAGGACACAATTCTTCAGTATTTCAGGCAAGTAAGAGAAGAGGCATGATAAATTCCAATGTGAAAGTTCTTCACTCTAGACATGATAATGTGGTACGGCTGTTTAGTTTCTCCATAGCTTTAACAGATACTCCATAGTCAACAGACGTTATCACGTTCATGTCTGTCGTATATTTCCTGATTTAATACCTCAAAATTCAACTAGCAACTAACTTTCCCAAGCTAAAACACCAGCTCAACTATCGAGCAAACAAAACAAACACAACCTGAGAGTCAAACACCGAATCAAAAAGACTAAAACACTCATTGTCCAACGATCCAAATAGGCACAAAAAGTTACAAAACTTAAATGCACAATCTGAACGTCCAATTAGCCCTATACAAATATACTGCATAATTTAACAAATAGCTCATCATTACGAACCAAATTAGGGCTGCTAGATTAGTCAATTTGTTTCCATATCCATCTATTTATAGTCATAATCTAACTGAAAAATACATTCAAAACACGATGAAACCAGGTGTCCGGCTAGATGATCAGCACGATGACCTTAAATAAGTAGTGAAGATAAAACACAAACAGGACACAATGCCAGAAAACTTGAAGAAGATTGTGAAGCACACTATCTTGGACAGGATACAATTCTTCTATATTTCAGGCAAGTAAGAGAAGAGGCATGGTGAATTCCAATGTGAAAGTTCTTCACCCTAGACAAGAGAATGTGGTATGGGCCGTACGGCTGTTTAGTTTCTCCGTAGCTTTAACAGATACTCCATCGTCAGCTGACGTTATCGCATCCATATCCTTCACATTGTTCCTGATCTAATACCTCAAAATTCAACTAGCAACTACCTTTCTAAAGCTAAAACACCAGCTCAACTATCAAGCAATCAACTCAAACAAAACAAACAAAACCTGAGACTGAGAGTCAAACACCAACATAAACGGCTAAAACACAGAAAACACTCGGCGTTCAACGATCCATATACGCAAATAGATACAAAATTTAAATGCACAATCTGAACGTCCAATTAGCCTTGTACAAATATACCGCAGAATTTTAACAAATAGCGCAGATAGCACATCATTACGAGCCAAATTAGGGCTGCTAGATCAGTCAATTTGTTTCCGTCTATCTATAGTGCGAATCTAACGGAAATTACACTCACAATACGATGAAACCAGGTACTGAAAAGGTGTTTTGAGATAATTCAAAATGGCGAAAGCTTAAACAGTTAATGTATCGGTAGCTAGGGAGAAATGGTTGAGTAAGGCGGAGAAATTGTTACCTCAGTTGAGAGGCTGTGACGTGCATGACAATGGAGAACTGACGAGCATTGGAATACCTTGGTTCTGCTTCTCAAGGGAAAGTGACGACAGGTCAAAAAAAATATAATTTAATAATTTTATGTTGTACTGTGTATATAAATGTTACTAAACGTTATACTTTAATACTTTTATGTTGTCTAATGTACATAAATGGTATTAAACGTTGACACCATCTAATTTATAAACTTAAATTATATTATCTACAAAAATGGTACTATAATATTATCAACGTCCAATTAGTAACCATTAAATTAACCATCGTTTAATTTGGATACTCC